>JADRCD010217740.1:52264-72217 GCA_019843815.1 Montemys delectorum | reverse complement strand
AAAAAAACAGGCAAAAAGCTGGCTGTCTAAAAGCTGATTTAAAAAAAAATTACCAACTACTGGGGATAAGGACCCCATCTCTCAAGGACTAGGCTCCTCTACCTTCCCCAACACTTTAGTTCCCTGGAAAGTTCTCCCCACTTCTTTGCCCTAACTCCCTCCCTTCTCTCTGGCCTAACTAGACTTTGGGGGGGCTCCTTCACTTCTGTCCCCTCCCCTCATTCCTTGCCCTGTTCCTACCCCCTCAGCTCCTCTTAGAGCCCCCCAATCAGTCAGGGACCGAGGGGGCCAGGCCCCTGCGAGCCAGCGCGGGAGGCGAGCAGAGGGGGCTGAAGAGGGGGCCCTGTCTCGGTGTCGGCGAGGAGACGAGCGTGATTGTTTTTATGGGGCCATAAAAAACTCTCTCCGCCCGTTCTTCTAGGGAAGCCGGTCATAAAGCCAGTTCAGTTTATTTAATTTATATCTCGGAGCTGTAAAACTCACCACTGTGCGAATTCATTCGCTGCATCCAGGGGTAAATCTGGATACTGGCTTTCTGGTCCTGGGGCGCAGTCCTGCCCTGCTCAGAACTAAAATCCTGAGCGATTGAGGTCTGTGTGTTATGTCCTAAGGTGTTTTGTCTGCAGTTTGAGAGCATGTCTTTCTCCTGGTAAAAGGAATTAGATCCATAGTCATACGGCCCCCGGCTGGAACTGAACACGACATTCTCCTGTGGCGAATAAAAGGGAGTCGAGTAGATCCGGTTCTGAGCTACGGCTGCTCCATAGGTCGAGAAATGCCTCACTGGATCATAGGCGGTGGAATTGAGGGCGACGTTGGGGAGCACGTCCTGGCCCCCGGCGAGGTGGCAGGATAAGGAAGGGTTAGTGAAGTAGGAATTCATCCCTTTGCCTTTACCTGGTCGGGCTATGATTTCTTTAATATTTATTTCTGTCTCCAGTTTGTACTCGGAACTAGATGGTTATAGGGACGGCTCCAATCCAGGACAGACAAAATGACAAAGTCAGCTGACCCCCTTCCAGCCAATCGCAAGCCAGATGTCAAGAAAGGGGAAAAAAATCGCTTCTGCTTCTGTTGATTCCCTAGTTGAGACTAAGTATGTGCTTTGAAAGTAAGACTTGGATTTCTTTTAAGAATGTGTGTGTGTGTGTGTGTGTGTGTGTGTGTGTATATATATATATATATATATATATATATATATATATATATGAACTGGTTGGGGGTGGGGTGCAGGTCTATGAGCAGGGCCTTGTTCCCAGCAGAAGGAAAGGTCTAGTCCCAGGAAATCTCTCCACCCCAGCTAACTTTGCTGTGTTGTGACCAACCGCAGAGCAGAATGATCCTTGTTTTCAGACCCCTTTCTTCTACTGTATCTGACCCTTTTCTAAAATTAAATTCTGGTTGCTTCATTTGAAGAGATCCTTCCCAGTAGGAAGAGGTTCCCAGAAATTCTAGAAGATATTCTGGGCTTGACACTCATGAAGCGAGTCCCCATCACTAGACAGCATATTTTTTTCCAATAATTTTTAAAAATCAAAAGGAAAAGGAAATTTCCCGAAACATGGTGCACAGAGGAAGGCAGTGTAGCAAAGAGTCTTGAGTTAGAGGGTACGTGGGAGGCAAACAGATCTAAAGAGTGTAGATGAGACTGCAGGGTACAGTGAGGACCCTGAAGTATGTATCTTCTCTCTTTTGCCTCCTAACCTTCTGCTCCTCCCCAGGACCTACCTTTTGGGGAAACTCTTGCAATATTTTTGCTTCAAAGAAAGCATTATAATAACACACACACACACACACACACACAGAGAGAGAGAGAGAGAGAGAGAGAGAGAGAGAGAGAGAGAGGCTGAGATTCTTTCTAAAGACATCAACTCCTGTTTGTGTTGGTGAGAATTTATGATTTGGAACCAGCTCAGGCCAGGCCAGTGGTGTAATTCACATAGGATGCATCCCAAAAGAGGAAATTTGGTGGTACTCCAATGACCAGATACCTCCCAACACACTCAAGCTCCAGTTCAGGTCAGAAGATCCTATCTGCTCTGGGTTCACTGCCCTGTCAAAGGAGGTGCCTCTGGACCTGAGCTGTAAGGCTGGAAGACCCTAGGAAAGGGGTTCCTGGGGAACTGGTCTCTTGCCCCAGCCAGTCACCTCTGGATTCTCAGTACCTCCATTTTCTCCTCCACCTTGAGGCTGAGAAAGGGAGGAGGAGATTGGGAAATAGCAGTTTTGTAGATGCTTCAGCGACAGAGAGAGCTGCAGTCAGTAAACAGCAGAAGGTGTGCAACTGGGGTTTCCCTCTGATTAATCCAAGCAGAATTTGATATCAACATAGACTGGAAATGCTTGGAGCTGACAAAGAGAGGATGGAAAGGTACATGCAGGAAGCAGTGAAAGCTCATATTTTCCCCTCACTAATTTTTTCTTTTTGAGACTGACTATAACAAGAACCCGGATGTCGCAGGGTTTTATGATCTTTCCCTTCTGTGTAACAAAGCGGAGTAATCAATGGGTAGCAATAAAGCCATAAACGGGACTATGCTGGGAAAAAAACTCGTTTATTCATCTTCTGTAACGTTAAGGTTTCCCTGGAGTGTCACTAGGGGGGGGGGGGGGGGGATAAAGTTTCGAACCTAAAAGCAGACAGTGTGTAGGAGCTAGTGCAGACAAAATGTTAGTTAATACATGTACCTCTTTAGGGGGTTGAGGAGTCTCCCTGCCAGACAAGTTGTATTGGCTTTTAAAAATTCAGCCCCTGCCTTTGAAAAGGAGGGAAACTGATTGGAATTTAGAGGAGTAGAAGAAAGATCTCTGTAATTATTGAAGCTTGTACCCTTTGCCTATACTATTTTCTTTCGAAGGTGAAGAGGATAGAGTAGAAGGCTTCTAATAAGAGAGAGGTTTTTAAAAGTTATCTCATCTGGGGATAACATAGCAGTTATCCCTAAACACAACAGTAGCGTATTGCATTTTGCTTTCCAATCCAACTGTGCTCAAATTCATGGCATGCCTGGGCAGAGGTTTCTAACAGCTGGCTGGGGCTCCAGTCCCCCTACAGGGCAAGCGGTAGGAGGAGAGAAAACTAAGAGGGGGTGTCCTGGGCTGAGCTAGGGAACAAGCCAATGCACCCCTGGACACCAGTAACCTCTTTCAAAGTTCCCAGCCTCCTGTCTGCCCCGAGGGTAGCAGTGTAACACGTAGAAGCAATGGCAAGAAAGAGTAAATCCCCTCCTATTTCAGAGCGAGCTTGCTAGAGAGATAAATCATGTCAGTGGTACTTCCTTCAAGATATTAAATTGTTGCAATGTAAAACAAATTGAATGATGGAAGATAGGATGTCTTAATGAAGTTTTGCTTTCCATGGGTGTGGATTTTTTTTTTGTATACTTAAAAATTTTTCTTTTATGGATGTGTGGGGGAGGGAGGGATGACGGGGCTTTGGGGGAGTCAGCCCCTTAGCAAGGATGCCTGCCTGAGTTTCCTGGAGCCCCTCCCTCCAGAGATTAAAGGGGCCTCAAAGTTGGGGAGATTCTCTTTTGGGGCCTAAAGGTGGTATACTCAGGGGTGGGCGACCTGAGGAGCAGAATGTAAGTCTCAGGCCCGGAAAAGTTAAGTGTTTTATTACGTTCCTAAACAGAGGGCAGATCCTGAAAGGTCTCGCCGATTTATAATGAACAGAAACCAGCTGCTGGGGAAAAGGCAGAAATGCTGGAAGGGAGAGACTAGGAGAAGCAGAAACACAAATATCTTCCCTCCATCTAAGGACTTTAGAGAAAGTTAACATTCACTATGCTCTCCTGTACCCCTTTCTATCCCCAAAGGGAGAAAGTACATTTCCTTTAGTTAGACCTTTAGTTATGCAGTTGAAATTTACTGAGAGGATTCGCTCCAAGAGGGAGAGCGTCAGATGAGTTGGATCTTCCCTCCTTGGGAATATTTTTTTTCCTTTTCCCATTTTGTGCTCTCTCTTCTCTTGACAAAAGATTGACTGTCTGTGGGGGAGGGGCTGGGACTTGAATTTCTCTAAATATATTTATATTTTCCTGTTAAATTTGTCTGAAAACAATTATGGAAGCTCATCAGCAGAAGCAAGAACAGATGTTTTATTAAAACTGCAGTTCAGCTCTGTAAATATGCACAAGTCTTGGGAAGGAGGGAGGCTCCTGTTCTTTGTTTCCATCAAAAGAAGCCTAGAGAAATCAGGGAAGCCCCCCCCCCCACACACACACACAGTCCCATCAGGCCCGCTGGTCTATGCAAAGCCCTGGGCCTTAGGCCTTCTGAATTAGGCATTCAGAGGGGACTTGGTGTCAAGAGCAGATTTTCACTTTGGGAGCTGTAATTACTGGATTCAAAAACAGAATATAAAAACTCAGAAAAAGAATAAAGGGGGGAGGGAGTTGCCACTGGCCACTTCAGCCTCCCCTCACCCCCCAATCCAAAACACATGACTTCCAGAAGCACTAATTATAGGAGAGGAATTTACTGCCTGCTTTTTGGGCCTGAGTGGGTGTAGTCACTGGCCTGGAGGCTAAGGGCTACACCCGAGCTTGGGTACTTAGGGGTTTCTCCCCGATTTCAGTCCTGCCGGATCTAAGTCAGGGGAAGACTGGGCGGTCTTTGCAGTTCTGAACTGGGAAAGGATGGGGGAGAGTGGACTTCAGCTTCTAGGACAGCCAGACAGGCTTCACCTTGCCTGCCTTGGCTTCCTTCTCTGCTCTGGTAAATAAAGTAATTTTGTATGCACAGAGGTATGAAGTGAGTCTGGTGAGAGCCGATACACTTCGCCGGAAGGTCCTTCTTTGTGTTCGCAAGTCTTCTCTTTCCCTAGATTCCTCCCCCCCCCCCGACCCCGCCCCACCTCTCGAAGATGTTTGTGGCTGACTAAGGCACAGATGCTTGTATTCCATTCCTGGCCGGCAACACCAACTACAGCTCGGCGCCTCCCTAGGCTGTGCGCTCACTCCAACGCTGAAGCGGGAGCCGCTGGACTCTAAGCTCCCTCGACTGCCTGGGCTCTTGGCTGCCTAAAGGCCACGCAGCTGAGGGATCCTGCCTCTCCACCATCTCCAGTTCTTGATTTCCAGAGATATGGAACGGCTCTTTTTGTGTCACTGGGCGAGAGCTGAAATCCCTCTTACAGAGAAAGCTGAGTTCAATGATTACTCAGTTCACCTCACAATCGCATTATTTGGTTAAGGCTTTGCTGTTCTAGAGCTCAGTTAGCTCTACTGGCTTATGGTTAAATTTTTTAAAAAGCTTTGAAAAAAAACTCACAAAACCCATATTTTAAATGTCTGGTACTTTGTGAACAAACCCCTTTGATCTCCGTGGACCTCTGAGGGAAAGAATTACAAAGAGAGTGGCGCGGGCCAAAGAACCTGAACACGAGGTTTGGTCTGCTTGGGAATGCCAAGGCACAGCTTACCCAAAGGGCTCCCAGATTTTCTGAGATGTGGTAGGGAAAGATTTCTTAACACATACATTTTCCTCAGTACATACAATGCCTTACAAAAAAGAACACTCCTTTCGAAAGTTAAGCTTAAAGACACTGAAAGAAAAGTGAAATTTGACAGATCTATTTATGGGTGCTGATATTTGTAGGTGACAAGGCTGAAGCTGATCAGTTGAAGGGAGTTGGAGGGTCTGTAATGAAGGAGGGAGGGACCAGATAGGGCATGTTCAACTGCTGAGATTTGGTCCAAGTAGCTCTCAGGCCTGGGCCATGATTCCTCCTTTTGAGCTAAGAAGAGGTTACAAAGTGGAGTTGATGTGGCTTTTGCACTTCAGCATTGGAGAAAAGTATACAGAGTGGCTCTGATGGCTTTCTCCCCTTCCTCTGTTTTTGTGAATCTCTGCCTGACCTTTCCTAACTGACATTTTGGTTACTGTTATCTGCAGACACAACCCCCCAGCTTTGAATGCCTGGCTTCTCCAAGTCTGCCTAAAAGTTCAAAAGTAAAATAGGTTTCCATCAAACTTTGCCCTGAAACTCCTTCAGGTTTTACCTGGAAAAAAAATTCTGGCTTTTGCAGACCAGGTCCTCAAGTCTTCCTTCTATTTGATGCCAAAGCAGCAGAAATATCAGCTGAGGAGGGGGCTTGTGGAGAGTATCTCATCTCCACTGAAAATGGAGACTTGGCTGCCTTGGGATATTTCAGGAGGGCAAAGTAGGTGGCCCTAGTTGGTCTGGAAGTAAAAATCAAGACCCAGAATATTTAGGGTACTTTGCATTGCCAAAGCGGGACCTCAGGGAGACTGTCAAGTTAGGAAAGAGGGTAAGGGGGTGGGCAGGAAATGTGCTGTTCTATGCTAGTCCAAAGGAGGTCCCCAGCTTTCTGGTTTCTCCTCTGCTTCTGAGCATAGACCATTACTTGGGAGCATTTTGGAGGTTAATGAAAATTTAAAATTGGAGACCTTGGCATTTATGACATCATGATAAGTTGTCATATGGAAACTGTGAAAAGCCATAAAAGTATAACAAGAGTTGTATATATGAATACTAAGCCTCATCTAACTCCACCCCCCACCTTCTCCTGGTCTAACTTCTCCCACTTTGAAATAAAATGTTATTATATTCTGGAACAATAAGCCAACAATGAAACATCATCATCAATTCTTTATAAATAACTTTATCCTTTATTGTCAGTAGCTCTGAAAGAACCATTTAATTCAAACTGGTGAAAGAGGGAGGGGAGAGGCGAATTAATTTCAGAAACAAGAATATTACTTACTGCAATGATACTGTTTTAGATTTGATAGCCAGGAGCAAAATTAAAGGCAAACATTGACCTCTTTGATTCTACACCTGGCAGGATTGGGGATTTATAGGACCCTCACAGGACAGGTAATTTAATTTTGTAGGAGTTGCTTAAATTCACTGCTATTTTTGGGGGGCTGAAAAGATAAAGGGGGGTAAGGTGGTGTGTTTTATCTAATTTTATGAATCCACCAGCATTACCCTAACAGAAAACCCAACCACCTATGTCTGAGAGAAGCTCAGGAAGAAAGGAATGGAGGAGTCAGGAGGAGGAAGAGGGGGAGGGAATCGACACTGAAATGTTCTCAGGGTCTGTGGCCGCCTTACCCAACTGGTTACCAAGGCAAAGGAAGAAAAGCTGTAGAAAAGAGAAGAGGGTTTGGAAGTCTCTCCAACACTAGGACACCCGGAGGTTTATGGTGTCTTCATAATTCCCTCATCCCATAAACATCGGCCCTATTTTAAGACAATTTCTGCTCTCTCCCCTCAGAAAGGGAAAATGAGAAAGCCCTTAAAGACGGGAGGTAGGGGTACTGAAAGGGGGAGGGAGTTTGAAAAAGCCCTGTACTTTGTTCTTTGTGAGTGAATTTGCTGGTTTGTCGAGTTTCTGACGCAGGGTGGCAGCAGACAAAACAAGTAAACAACACGCAGACACAATAAACGGGGCGTCTGACAGCGCTGTGGCAGAGGCCATGGACTGCTTAAGGACTCCAAAGTAGGTGTGGGATCCTGGAATAATGTCACCCCAAAGTCGATATGGCTAGAGCAGGAAGGCCTGAGTTACTCTGTCACAGCTTCTGTCGCTGGGGAAGAAAGGCTGTGAACCCCCTGGAGCCACAAGTCTGGGCACGAACTCTCATGTCTTGGGAGCAGCACAAAACCTCATCCAGCACTCCTCTTGTCCACTCTTTCATTTATGGGGCTTTCCACTGACATTTTATTTCCTCTCTGCTCTGTCTTTTTGTGGCCCCGAAAAAGCTGCAAAAGGAGGCAATTAATCCCCAGCCGAGGCCCATACTCAGGGCTCCAGGCCCACAGGCCAAAGGGCCCAGCTTGTATTCTAGAGGAACTTCCACCAGCCTTCTCTTACTGGGCCTCACATTGGTTCAAGTCACTGACAAGATTAAAATCCACCCCTATCGTATTTATAGGTCCTTCCAGAACTCCTAATATGTCCTTACAGACAAGCAATTCTAGGGTGAGATATTAAGCCAGGGAGGCAAAAAGAAGGAGAGTTATTCACAAGTTATCTTTGCCTCTCCTGGTTTGCCTTCCCTACAAGCGTCTTTAAGCAACTTGGCCCGCAGCCACCCGGACCCCTACTCAGAAATCATCTTAGCCACTTCAATCCCTCTGCCATCCACATGGAGGACCCGGTCCTGGAGATTCAGAACTGCTTTCAGACTCACAACAACCATGAAAGAACCCACAGACTTCATTTTCAAGATGACTAGGTTCTTTTGGAAGAGAGCCTGTGAGTTGGCAGACTTCATAGGGAGGTGAGGAGAGTCGGCAGAAGGGTGTAATATGTTTCAGGCAAAAGCAATGAGCCAAAGCCTGTGGCTTCTTTGGATTTTTGGAAGCCACATACTCCAATTCCAGCACACACATTTCCGCAGAGATGCACAGAGGGCTTTCTCCTCCACCCCATCGCTCCCCTAGCCAGTGAAGGCTAACAAAATTTCGCATGCACATAAAACGGTGTTTATCAAATATAGCCATGGTAGTAAACATTTAACCATGAAGAAATATGAGTCTCTATATATTTCTCCCTGCCTCTGAATTTGTATATTTGAGACTGTATATAATAAATATGTAATTCCACCAAGCCTGGTTTCAGAACACAATAGTCAGCCCAACAAGGTTGCCTTTTCCAAACCAAGGTCAAATTCTGTAGGGATCACAGCTGTCAGACAAGAGGCGAGAAGAGAAAGGGTTTACTCTGCCCATTTCTCCTAGGAACCTGGCCTGAAATACAACGGATGGCAGAGCTTACAAAACCTCTTCAGGGGCAGACCTGAGGGTGCCCAAAAAGTGAGCTCAGAGGGAATGCTTCTGAGTTCCGGGCTCTGGGGAGGTTGCCAAGCCCTGATCCATAGAATCCAGTGACCTGACCGCCTAGGTAGGCCTCAGCATTGAGTGTGCAGAGCCCTCAAGTAAAATTCTATTCTTGGCCTCACTGGCTATTATTAGATAATCAGAAGACCTCTCTCCTGCAGTGAGGAACCACATCCACACAGAATTTGGCCTGCAAGAAGGCTGAGGATTGCCAGTGATGGCCCCTCTTGTGCTTCTGTTGGAGCACCAGAAAGAGAAAGAACCAAGGGGCAGAAAAGTGAAAGTAATTGGCAAGCAGAGTACTCGGCTGGCTGTTTTGAGATCTGGTTTATCCCCTGGCCAGACCAGAAAAATGGAAAACTAGGGCCAGTCACTGGCATTTTGCTTCTAGGTTTGCCAAAGAGGGGTCTAGGGGTGAAAGGTATAGGATAAAATTGGGGGGGGGGGAGTACAGGTTGCAGGATTGTGGCCAAGAAGGAACAGGAAATCAATAAAAATATAAAGACACCTCAAGCTGGTGTTTTTGACGGGTACTCTCTAGCACCCTAGCACCTATTTGCACATCCACCCATTTGTATATCCAGCTAGATCCCCTGTAGGCCTAGAGAAATACCCCATCCTAGCCCAGGCCCGCCCCTTGGATGGGAGGGGGCCTCTAACATCCCAGGTGAATCCACACTAGTCTGAACAGCCTTCTCCAAAAATGGTTTTCTTTTGGGGTGGAACAAAGGAGACTTGTGTCCCCCAAACATCCCCTCCCACGTCATTGCGGCCATCCGCAGGGACAGGGTCCGACAAAATACAGGCTGAAGAAAGAAATAGCGGCCTCACCAATCGGCGGTTCCCACAGTACGCCAGGAGAAGACTCCCGTTCGGGCCTCCAGGGCCCCTCCACTGTCTCAGCGCACTCCCCTGGCCCTTTTCAGGTCCTACAGACCCTAGTCCTGGTCAGCCGCAGCCTGCTTCCCCCGGGCATCCGCCTGGAGGCCAGGCTCGGGCGGCAGGAGATTGCGCGGCAGCCGGAGCAGGCGGCAGGCTGGGCCCATTTGGGGAGAGCCAAGCGCTTTGCTTTTCTTGGTCGTAAACAAGGAACGCGAAATTAGCCCCTCGGCAGACGCCTCTGCCTACACACCAGTCCTATTGGGGGGTGGAGTGGGAAAGGGGAGAGAAAATGCCATTTCTTTCCCCGAGAGAATACCTCAGAGGCCTTTATGTCGACTGCAAAAGGGGAATTTTGGGGGGGCTGGAGAAGGGAAGGTGGTTGTGGGGGGATGGGAGGGAGGATTCACCATAGGCTCCAGCTCAAAAGGTTTGATTTGAATGAAATCAAACTGTATTTTTAAAAACAATTTCATAAAAACGGATTCTCTAACCATTGTGCGCCCCCCCCCCCCCCAGGCGATAGGTCTGGGTTTAAACAGGAAATCCAGCTATCCCCTCCCCCACACTGCTAGGCGAAGACTCTCTTCAGAGCTTCTGGGAGAAGATGGGGGGTGGTGAGATTGACGCAGACTGAAGGTGTGAGTCTCTCTCCTAGTGTCTGGGCCCTCGCTAGGAAGGAGCATGCCGCCTTCCCAGCTCTAAGGAGTGTCTGTTTGGGTGTGTAAGCATTCTGTAAGCACGCCACTCCTTATAAACACAATCTCTCACTAACAGGGTCGCCTCAAACCCAAGCCTGGAAGCAGGGCGGGGTTATATATCAAACCGCAATGCAGTCAGGGCCACGTACATTTGGAAGAAATTAAGCTACTATGTTATGAAACCATATGTGTCAGGTTAAGATTATACAACACATCATTAGCACCAATTATTAGGAAGATCCAGGTCTCTGCCCACCACCTTAGTCTGACACCCTTATGGAAGGAAACTCACCCACCCCACCCATAAAGTGTTCGGGACCTTGCAGCACCCTCGAGGTCCTGGGGGCACGGCCTAGTCTATCTCCGCCCAACTGGAGGCCTCTCTCATTCCCACCTCCACCGGGACAAGGTAGGTCTTAATGTATAGCAGCCCTGCAAGGCGCAGGAGGAAGATGGAGTGGCATCCCGAGTGGAGTGGCCGCAAGTGGGGGGGGGGCGCCGGGCCCACGGGGGGGGGGTAAGCATTTAGGACGCTTTTCTCCGAGCACAAGATGGCTTTTGAGCTCTGCATCCCCACCCCCAGCTCCTTCCACCCGCAGCGTAGGGCGCCTCCCACCCTCCTATGCGCCAGGGTGGGGGCGGGAGCGGGGTGGGAAGATTCGCTCCCCTTGGCTGACGCGCACCAGCCACCAGCCTCCCCCCTAATTGCCAATTAACAGGCTCCGCCGCCCGCCTAGCTGCGCCCGCTTCCTGCTCCACCGCCCGGCCCTGGGCTCACACTGCGCATGTGTGAGGCCTGGCTTCTAGCTCTCCGAGAAGGAGGGGGCTCCGGACAGGGAGGGGGCTCTGGAAAGTTTGTTTGGGGGTTGAGGAGCTGATGTTGTTTAGGGCGCAATGGGCCCAGACTATAGAGTCTCTCTCCTGCCTTTAAGTTTGAGCTTCCAGGCCACCACATTCCAGTTCCATCAGCCAAGAGTAGTCATCTAATAAGCAGGTACAGACACTGTGGGCATCAGGCAGAGGGCCCCGAGCCCCTGACCAGGGACTTCCGTCCGGTGGGCCAAGATTCTCCCCCCCCCCCCAGGACCCCAACTTCGGCGCGTAGCGACGTCAGGAAAACACATTCTCCCCACTACCAGGATTTCAGCTTTAACCCCATCCTCCCATTTTTACCTCCCCTTAATTACCCTCGCGCCCACCCTCTCACCAGCCCCCTCTTCTCTCTAACCAAGACAAGCCAGTGCTGTCCTTATCTTGAAACCGCCACCCAGCTACGGACCATTAGTTACATATTTGAACCAATAAGGAAACACTTACCGGGCGCTGCTGTCACTCTCCCTCTCTCCCTCTCTCTCTCTCTCTCTGCCTCTCTCTCTCTCTCTCCCACTCTCTGTCTCTCTCGTCTTTCCTCATTCTGTGCGGTTGTCGAGCCTGTCTCAGCTCCACACACACACACATATACTTTATATAAATTTAAAAATAAATAAAAAGTCCTGATTTTTTAAAAAGCCAAATAAAATTAAGGAGAGTTGCAGGGAAGGGGCAGGAGGGAGAATCTGGGAGAGGGGAGGGGTGGAGGCATCTGCAGCTCCGAATCTCAGCCCCCACACCCGCGAACCTCTTGCCCCTTGGGGGCCAGAGGGTCGGGTATAGGAAGAGAGAGGTGCTCTTAACTTCTGCCTCTCCCCTCCCACTCCTCCCTTCCCAGGTGCCCCCAGCTTCCGGCAACTCCACCAAAGGAAAAAAAATAAATAGGGAAAAATAATTATTAATCAGATTAATAAAAAAATTTCTGGTAATGAACGGAGCGCCCAGCGCAGGTTTCCCTGGCAATGGTTAGGCTCTTACAGGGAGGACTGTTCTGCGGAGCGCTCGGAACGGACAAACCACAATAAAAAGTTCACGTTCATGGATGGAATCCACATGACTTCTTGTGGCCAATCCAACTTGTGAGTCGATCGTAAACTTTTATTACTCAGCTGTAAATTTTCTGCAAACAACCGGGAATGCGATGCATTTGTGTAGCGTGTGCAAATGGGCGCCACGGTCGCCATGTTTACCCAATTCTCTCAGAAAGGGAGCATCCCTCGACCCCCACCCCACCCTAACTCACCGCCCACTCCCCAAAGGCCGGCTGCTCTAGACTAACACAGTAAGAGCAGGCAGGGGATGTAGGGAGGGAAGAAAAGGGTTAGGGTTCAGATGCTGAGGACCCACTGCCTTCTCTTGCTGTCCAGAATTTTAAATACTTTTCTTAATAAATGAAAGTAATGATATTGGACCTGATGAAAATCAAAGCTTCGCAGAGCTGTGCAGCCTTGGGGCAATGGAGGCTGGCGAGATGAAGGAACTGAAAATGAATACCGTCCCTGATCCTACCTTTGTTTTCTAGAAAGAGAACACATCTTTTCTACTGCAGTGCCCCAGGCAAGCCCCCCACTCTCCACCCATCAAACGAGAACTGGAGTCTCAGGCTGCTGGCAGCCCTCCCAAACAAGCTTGTCGTAGATGGAGTCTAAAGGACGGAGAGCTGGACCAGGATTTGGCAGTCCTTTGGAGGCAGCAGAAGGGGTGAGAGTTTTGTGCAGCTTCAGGGCTCCTTAAAATGACTTTCATTTTTCAGGTCGTCCCTTTCTCAGACAGAATGACACTCCCTGCACCCAAGACTATTATTCCTAGCTTCAGGTCATCTTCTTTTCCAGATATGAATGGCAACTTTCAATCCTCAAAATAAATAAATAAATACATACATACATACATACATACAATGTTAAAGCTGAAGATCTTGATCTATCTTTCTTTCTTTCTTTCTTTCTTTCTTTCTTTCTTTCTTGAGGAGCAAGGCTCTTTGAAACCTTTTCACCCTTTCAGGTTGCCCACACACCTGTCTTTTCAAAGGGGTTGGGGGGAGACCTCTGCCAGTTATCTAGGCAGCTGGGATCTGGCTTCAGAGTTTGCAGGCCCCATAAGAGAGCCATTTATTGCTCTGAATTCTGCCTTCTACTCTAAAACTCTATGCACCCCATTTCCCCAGGCCGCCAGTTTTGGTAATAAGTGCAGTGTGGGGAGGCCAGTATAAATTACCTTGTAGAGAATATTTGCTAAGCTGTAGTCCAACCACTCCCCACTGGCTGGAGATCTAAAAGCGGGCAATTCTTTCCTTGATCGGCATTGAGGTGACAAGGGAATCTCAAGGGCTGGGTGCTCAGCCAGCCAACAGAAGACCCTTCATCCCCTCCCCAAACTTCCTCCATAGTAAGTAAAGCAGTTCCCTCAGCCGGATGCAGAGACCTGTTCCTTTTACAAACCCACCCATAAATTTTATAACAGGTAGTTAAAAATTACGACGAGGAAGCGCTGGCCTAGCTTTTCACAATGGCAGCGGGAAGAATGGAGCAGCGCTGCCCGGCAACTCACCGGAAATTTTATGTCCAGATTGTGGCACACAACCTGTCCGGAATCCTCTTTAATTGGGGTTGGGGGTAACTTTTCAACTTTCAGGCATTCTCTGGGGGCATCTCATACCAGGAATATGAAACTGGGGGGGGCCAACCACCCTCTCCTTCAAGAGGTCCCTTGGGAGCCCCTCAGTGGCACACCTCTTCCTTTGGCGCCCCAGAGTTCTCCAAGACCCGCATTTTCTTTGGACATTCAGTGAAACAGTAGGGGAAGAAAGTGCAGATATTTTTTTTTAAATCTCGAGAAACGAGAAACGAATTTGCCCCCCAACTTAATAGCTGCATCATCCTGTCTTTACCGTTGAGATTAGAATAATAAATCCAAGGCGAAATGAGCGAGATGCTTCAACTCAGCATTTTGAAAGATACTATTTTTCACAAATCACAAATAGCTTTCGGAAGCCACTTTGATTGGCTAATAAAAAAAGTAAAGAATGGGAGAAAGTCGTATCTGCAGAAACCGAATGGTACCCATTTCGGTAATGGGACGACAGCAGCATTTAGGAGCACGCATTTCTAAAGAGCGCATCCCACTTTCGCAATTACATTCCCCCATAAAACGGGTTTTTAACCTCCTTTTCTTTCCAAACGAGAAAACTAAAGTGGCGATCAGGGAAAGCGGGGAGCGAGTAACGAGGGGGCGCCGGGGCTCCTTTGGTCTAACCCTCTGGCTGCCCGACATTTCCAAAGAAGCCGGGCGCCAGACGCACCCCGCCCTCCGACGCGACGGCTTGGGGCCATGGACATTGCTGAGCAGGGACAGGGATGAAAGGGGGGATTGGTGTTGCAGGGTGTTGAGGGAGAATCATTTGATGAAGGAATCATGTCGCTCTGCTTCAGGGCAGGATATTATTATAATTATATTATTATTATCAATAGCAATCATAATCTCACGATTAAAAAAATGAAACGGGGCTTCCTCTGTGGTCCCACAGAGTCTGGTGGGAAGTGAAATGTTTTCAGGCCTCCCTGGCCAACACCTCACCTCACGTCTCCCAAGCCAAATGAGATCACTTGGTTGCCAGCAGGGACCCCAAATTCTACAGTTTTCCTGGCAGGTTCCACTTAAAGTTATTCCTAAACTGTCCTTTCAAGCTCACAGGCAGGATTAGGGGGGCTCTAGGAAACCCACTTGACAAATCTTGAGGCTTTTTTATAGGGACCAAAGGTTGGGACCCTGATGAAACACTTGGCCTGGGCCTAGGCTAAAAAACATTGACTCAGAGATCTGGTCTCAAAAATATTTGTCTTTGGTGGTCTGTTTAAAGACCAGAAGTCCACCTTCCCTCCCCTCTTTCTGGTCTGGCTAAGCCAGCCAGCTTATATCTCTGGAATTTGGAATGATTTGAGCAGAATTTTATTGGCATAAACATATTTGTCTGCCTAAGACCCTCCAAAATGATCCCACTAATAGCTGGATTTGACTCTTTATTTTAGAAAATGTCAAGATTCCCTTTGCCCTACTGTGGCCGGGCTTGGGGACTGTCCACTCAGCAGGCCATCCTCCCAAATCAGTAGTCCTAACTGTGGTGGCCAGGCAAGCTGCTCAATTGTCAGAGTGAAGCCAGCCAAGAGCTAGCTTGAAATAGCCAAAACGGAGGCTAAGTGGACATAAGGGGGCTGAGTAGCCATGCACTGGTTGAATTTGAATTCCAGGGTGCAGACTCTATCTTACTCATTTGTCCTTCCTTTATCCTCTGACTCAGGCAGAAGCAGCCTCCTCACCCCCACACTTTGGCATTTTCAAGCTAAACTCTCCTGACTGTGCAGCTACCTCTAGCCGCACACATTCCCCAACTCCATCCACTATTTCAGTATGATGCTGGATGCTGAGGAGTGGCCACAAGCAGGACACATGTAATTAGAAAAGAACCCCACCATCTCACCCTTGGCCTAAAACCCTGAAAGAAAGAGCATCATCACAGAATGAGCACAGGGTTGACTCTTTATATGGACTCAGCCCAGAGACCAGGGGGCTAAAGCATGAGCTCCATCTTCCCACTTAGCACCTGCAAACCTTGTTGGGCATGAAGACTAGGGTAAGCAAGTAACCCTTCTTCTTTCTCCTTTCCTTCTCCTCCTCTTAACCCCCATAGTCACCTGCCCTACCTGCTTTGCCTGCCCTCTCCACCCCACTTTCAAGTCCCACCACCCAAAGCAAGATCAGTGTAGGCCTTTTGCAGAGCTGGGAAAGGGAATAAAGAGGGGAGGAGTAGAAAATGGGGAAGAGTTGTAAAGAAACAGCAAGTCATTCCAGCTCTACTTTTTTCTTCTTTCGTGTTTTTTTATTATTATTATTACTCACGTATACAATACAAAGTACTTGGACCAGGAACAGAGCTTTCAGGACACAAAATCTACATTCATAGCTGGACATAAAGACAAATGACCAAAATTATTATTATAGATATAGTTTAACGTTTTTTTCCTTTCGAGCACATTGCATAAACAGAGAATTCAAGACAGAGTAACTATACATTCAGTGCAGTTTAGTTCTACTCTACTGGGGTTAGAAGCACAATAAAAGAGCACAAGACCGACGGGCTAGGCAGTCTCAGTTGTTGGGATTTTTTTCTTAGTGAAATAAGCAGCAACAAACAACAACAAAACCGCATTACAAATACTCTCAAAGCAGGATTTCTTTCTATAGGTAGTGATAAAATACGCTGGAGGTTTCTTTCTTTTTTTCTTTTTTCTTTTTTCTTTTTTTTTTCTCCCTCCTGTATTAGGATTTTTTTCTTTCTTTTTTTCCCCAAGATTATTGCAGGTTCCCTTTAGGTAGTATGTTAAAGATTTATTGTCAGTATATTATTTTCATGATTATGGTGATTTCTGAGCACAAACACTAACACAGCTCAGAGGAAGTCCGGGCCCAAAAGATCAAACAGCAAAGGCAAGGCAAGGAAGGCATGGACCCAAGTGACCATGGGATGGATAGGTAGGATTTCAGAGACCATTGTCAACTGTAATAGGCCCTCAGGAAGGAGGTGGGTAGAGTTCCAGCAGATTCCTGGAGAAAGTCAAGGGGGTTTTCTAAGGAAAGAGCCTCAGAGGGGGAGGGGAACCTTCTTTGCTATCTTTTATTTCTTTTTAATTTTTCCTTTCATTCCCCCTTTCCTGTTTTTTTTTCCTTCTTTCTTTTCATAAAAAAAATGTTAATCCAGTATTCTAGTTCCCAGCATACAAGCAAAGCTAGGAATCATCTTCTACATTTTTAGAGGAATCCCTTTTACAATAAATAGGCAGGGAAGCATGTGGAGTGTGGAGTGTGGAGAAGTTGTGGTGTGTGTGTGCACGCGCGCGTGTGTGTGTGCGTGTGTGTGTGTGTGTGTGTGTGTGTGTGTGTGTGTGTGAAGGGTTAGACTTTATCGGGAAGGGCTCAGAAGGTGGGAGCAGGGACAAGTGAGTGTGTTGGGCAGGGAGTGGAACAGAACTTTTCCCTGTTCAGGTTCCCCCTCCCAACCCCCAGACAAATAAAGAGTGGGGGAAGTCCAAAGGTAATAAAAGCAGAGCTGCAACTATCTGACAGGTAGTTAGAGTTGTGAGTGTCATTCTATTCTCTATAAAAGCAAATGACAGTCGTAAACTTCTCAATTTATCTGCTACCATAAAACGAAACTTCAAGGGAGTTGCTGGGGGGGGGGTTGCTGATTTTCTCTCTTTTTCCTTAGTCCTTGTTTTCTTCCTTTTCCTCCTCCTCTTTCTCCTCTTCCTCATTCCCTTCTTCTTCCACCTTCTCCTCATCTCGGGCCCCAGGCAGTTTATCCTTGTTGTTCTCCTTTTTCCACTTCATCCTTCGATTCTGGAACCAAATCTTCACTTGTCTTTCTGTCAGTCCCAGGGCGTGAGAGACTTCAATCCGGCGCTTTCTGGTCAAATAAGGATTAAAGAGAAACTCCTTCTCTAGTTCCAAGGTCTGATACCGGCTGTAAGTTTGTCGTCCGCTGCGCCGCCCAGGAGCTGAACAGAACAGAACCCCAGTTTGGTTATGTCTGGGTGGGGGCTCTGCTCCCCAACACAACCCCACAAAGTTCCCTCTCTGCTATTCCCAGTTCTGCCTCCCTCCTGCCTATAAGGCTGACAGCAGAAGGCAAGCAAGGGCAGGAAAAGTTTCCATAGATGTTTTGGTTTGACTTTCTTCACCTTGGGAGGTGGGTGAAGGTGGGGGCTGGGATGTGGCTGTCTGAAAAGTAAGGGCTTGAGATGGACAAGGAAGCTTTCAGGGTCCCTCAGGCCTACAGCTTAGCCCTTGCAGCTTTGTTTACAAGTGCAGAATAGTACTTAGTGAGGCGGCCTAGAGACTTAGTCTGTTTCCAAAAGAGAGGAAAAGGGCTGGGGTTAAAGGAGAGGGGGCTGTGCCTTCTGGCCCCTCCTTGCCGATTTCTGCTTTATGCTTTTTCAATAAGAAAAATAATTGATCTTCTGGAATGTATCACTGCTCTGCCTGATTGCTAACTGGAGACCAACAAATAAATCAAGGGCCATCCCTGCCGGAACTTGTCGTTATCGCTTCCCCCTGTACTTCGAAATTGGGCCATGAAGGGCCACCCTTGGAGGGGCTCATGACCTGAACAGCTCTCCAAGAGACTCTATAGTTCTTGATTGGCGGGTAGACTGATCTCAGAGGCCCCTACTTGGTATGTCCCCTCTCTCTTTTTGAGCAATGATTTTCCTCTTCTCGGGCTTTCAGTCTTCTCTCCAACTGGAGGAAGTACAGGAAAGTTGGGGTAGTGGCCTTCAGGCTGCTTCTCTGAGGGGAAGAAGTGAAGATCCCAGAGAGCCAGAATGCTTGTCCTTGGGGGTAGATAGCAAAGGGCCTCCTTTTCACCCAACGGTCTGGTCACTGTTTTGGGATGGCTGGCGTTGGGAAATGTCTTTGGGAAAACTGGCTACCAACCCCAAAGACTGATAACCTCAGTTTAGTTAGGGTGCCCTTGTCAGCCATCTCCCTAACTTTGGCTTTACAAATGGGGAGAAGGAGAGACAGAAGGAATAGAGAAAAGGATTTTAACCCTTTGCACCCACAAATCACCTTTCCCCCACCTTCACCCCAACAAGCATAATGTCTCAGGCACCCCACGCCCCACCCCCAGCCAAGCCTTTCAATCTCCCAGGAACCCACCCAGGCACGGGAGTGGAGTGGGAGAGACCCCCAAAGCCAGGAAGGAAAGCTAGCGAGGGCAGACAAAAAGGAGACGAGGGAGGGGGGAAGACCCTGGAGCGCGGGAGACCAAGGGGGAAAGAGAAAAGGCTTCTCACCGTGGGGTCTCATCCATGGAAACATGAGGCTGGGAGACGAGTTCTGATTTAAGTGGCCTTGTCCTTCGCTACTGTTAGTGTTGGCGGAGGATTTACAGTCGGGATATTGCACCACGCTCGCCTCTTGCTGAGCCCCATAAAGGGACTGTCTGGGGAGCGCCTCGTAGCCATAGAATTTGGAGGCGTCTCCGTGGCAGCTCAGCGAGCACGGGTTCTGCTGGTAGCCCGAGTTGGAGATGCCGGAGGTGCCGTGGTGGAAGAAGTCTTGGACGTGGTGCGAGGCGTGCTGGAAGCCGGGCGCGGAGCCGCCGGGCCCGTATACCAGCGCATGGCTTCTGCCCACGCTCTGAGGGAACCGGCAGTCGTAATAGGCCGGTTCCAGGGACTCGCCGCCTTTGTATTTGGAAAACAGGGGGTTGACGAAGTAGGAGCTCATGCTGGGTACATGAAAACCCGCTGCCCCCTCCCCTTGGATCACGCTCCCCCGTCGGGTGTCCCCGAAACTCCCCTCCCCCCGGGACCGAACCCCAAGCTGGCCGGCTCCCCCGGGCTGGACTGCTGGGCTGGGGGCTGGGCAGGTGGGGGCGCGGTGCGGGCTGCGGGCTCGGGCAGCGGCGGCTCTCTGCTCACTGTCGGTAGGTAGAGCGCGCGCTCTCACTTAGCTCTTTCCTCTAACAGCCCAGGCGAATTCCTCAGACTCCCGGCGGTGGCGGCGCTTACACGCGATTCGCGTTCATCAATCCACGACATGAAGACAGGCGAGCGAGCGAGTGAGCGAGCGAGCGAGCAAGAGAGAGAGAGAGGGAGAGAGGGAGAGAGAGGGAGAGAGAGAGAGAGAGAG
>JADRCD010217740.1:30373-52164 GCA_019843815.1 Montemys delectorum | reverse complement strand
GGGGAGGAATGGGGGATGCGGTGTGTGTAGGGGGGGTGTGAGCCAGCCCCAGCTAATGGCCAAGGCCAGCTTTTCCAAGGTGTGCACTCTAGTTTGAAGGTGTCCCCCCTTTTCTTTCCTTTTTGGGAGATACCTGAGCCATCAGGTCAACTCAGGTTACCTCAACAGGTAGAAGACCCCCAGAGGATGAGTGTTAGTAAGTCAGAGCTGAGCCTGCAACTCAAAAGATGAGTCCCCTGAGGTTCCTGAAGTCTGAGAACTCTGAGAATGGTGATCATGTACCCCAAACCCTTCAGCCCACAGAATCTCTAGCCTCTGGCCTCTCTCCAAGGTCTGGAGCTTCTCTGTCTTCTTACTACCATGGAGACTCTTGTCTCTTGACTGCTCTTGGGGGGCACTCTATATACCTCAGCAGAACCTACAGAAAGCAGCCCCTCCAAGGAGTAGGAAGCCCACGCTTGGCTGGGAGAATCTGAGAGCAAAGCTGTTTATAGGGACTCAAAGGAATAGCTTGTGTTCACAGGCTTCTTTCTGCCTAGCCCAACTCAAGAGATTTCTTTTTTAGAGATTACAGCTGGACTGAAGGGTGCAAAAGAGTAGGCCTCTTACTGGTTCTCATAACCCACCATCCCATAGGAAATGCCAGCTCAACCTAGAGGGGCCCTCAGGATTCCCTGCACACACAACCCCTTCTCCAGGCAGGCTGCCCAGGCCAGGATGTGGATGAGAACTGTCAACAGACACTCTTTAAATATTTACCCACACTTTCTGGGTGGGAGCAGTGCCCCCCATGCCCAAGACTGGACAAATTCAAGTTAATTCTAGTGGAAAAAAAAATAACCTTGGTCTACCAGCACCCTTCTCTGGACATGGTGTTTGCAGTTATGTGGGCCTAATTCAAAGAGAAAAGAGAAGAAAGCATAAGAGTAATGTGTGTGCATGTGGGCTATTGTGCTCATGAATGAAGATGAATAAGAATGATTTTTCCTGTCTTCTTCCTCTACAGTATGTGAGGCCACCTTGGAGCACACTTCGAACTCTCTCTCTGTCTCTCTGTCTGTCTGTCTGTCTCTCTCTCTCTCTCTCTCTCTCTCTCTCTCTCACACACACACACACACACACACACACACACACTGTATGTTCTATACTACTACTCTCTTATCCCAAGGCACACCTAGTGCTAGTTCATTTTACACTGCCCATACACGTTCCTGGAAGTGGCCACTCTGACACACAGACCTGTACATACATGTACACACGAGGCACATTCACATAATGCTTGATAAACATATACACTTGTAGGTTTTGCATCAAGAAAAAAAAAAATCCACCTGATCTCCCCCAACCCCACATCCTGGGGTTTGCAGGTTGGGCAAGGAAAGACTTGGTTAGAAAACCAGATCTTTCCCTTCCCTTCTGCACCCTTATGAGACAACTCTGGGCTGGCTCTAAGCATCAAAGAAAGAAGAGCAGGGCAAGATAGGATAAAAAGAGCAGCACTCCCCTGTCCTGTTATTTAAATAATTATTGGGGAAATGGATGCTCTTAGCTAGATTCTTAAAGGAGACTCATTGGTGTCCAGGCAAGAGACCCTATTGGAATCTTGCATTTAGGGAACTCACTACTGATGAACTTAGGAACTGCCCAAACTCTTGGACACAGAACTCTAGCTCTCAAGCAGCAGGAGGGAAGGGCCCAGAGTGTGGTGGGCTTCAGGTCTCACTAGGGGGGCACACCCCAGAGCATCTCCATGCCCCCCACCCCCCACAGACCAGAGCCTGCTGCATCTTTGGCTCCATCCAGCCTTGTGGATCTGAGAGACTCTGCTCAGTGCAGAGCTGAACAAGGTAGATTCTGGTTTCCTAGCATCTGACACCAGGGACTGTCATAAATACTTTCTCTTCTCTGACTGGAAAGAGGAGCCTCAGAGGGTCCGGATCCTCTCTGGGGTCTGTGCCTTATCTTTTAGGGGAGGTGAGGATCTGTTTCCAGATTTTATGGTGCAGCAAAAAACCCTGCTACAGAGCTATTCTTCTGAGCCTTTGTGTCTTGGAATGTGACTGTCTTGAGCATGCAACTGCCTGTGTGTGGGGGGGGACTCATCAGTCCTGTAAACCTTGGTTCAACTTGATTTCCCCTTTGGGGGCTTATGTCAGCTTTTGTTTGCCTGTCTGTCTGTCTGTCTGTCTGTCTATCTATCTATCTATCTATCTATCTATCTATTATCTATTTTCTTTTACACATATCTGCTTTATTTTGCCCTCTGAGTCTGGAAATAAAAGAACGTCAAGCATCCATCCTCGCCTATGTCCCACCGCCCGAGGCCTGCACGGCCCTCTTAGGTACCACGGATTTATGTTCATTTGTTCGGGTCATTCTGCCTTTTTGTGTTAATTACTTGCTCCTCACTTATCTCCATAAGCGATTATTTTTGATGCCTGCCCTCTTTCGTCTCCTGAGCTCTCCAGTAGAGCGAGGGCCCATCTCCTGCTGCCACTCACGAATTATTTACACCTCGCAGGTGAGAGGGTTGATTTGTTCAGAGGCAGTGGGGCCGAATCTAGCAGAAGCCAGGGGCTTTCTGACCGAAGCCTCCACTCTGGCCGGAAATGTCAGTAGGCCAAGCCGGTCGGAGGGCACCTCTGCCTCTAACATTGAGCAACAGCGCCACCTCGCGTCCACTTGCTCCAATGCAATCTGGTTGGAGAAAAGCCAGCAGAGATCCCAGGCTGAGCTGAAAGGTGGCAAGTTGGGAGAAAGAAGCCTCTAAACCGCTCCAAAGGAGAGGGATTCCCCGCAGGTAGTTGCCTCTGTTCTTTGGTTTTCTAAATTCTTGAAATAAACCTTGTGAAGGGTTCCACACTGTCCGCTTTTGTTACCCTCCCTTCTGGAATAAAGAAACATTGCAAAGGAATGGCCAGAATCTCCTCCACTCAGGCGTTTTCTAGTCTAGGAAAACCCTTTGCGCACGCGGATGCACCACTCTACCGAAGCTCCCACGACCTCTGCTCCTAGCACGTACCCTAAATTCCCAGGCCCCCTTATCCTGATGCACAGTTTATTTCCGCTGCTGCCTGCAAGACTTCAGAGTAGGACTCTGACTGTTCCAGGCTGCCCCCACCCCCTAGTTTGTAACCCATCCCTTGAACGCTCTTCACCTCTCCCTCTCAGCCAGAGAGATCCCGATCTCCGTGGGCCATAGACAAAACATTCCTATAATCCGATTTCAAAGGAAAGAGTGTCCACCTTATTTAAACCATAAAACAATTAAGCCCAGACGTCTAGCCAGCTCTGCACTGCTGTTTTGTTCGGCCCCATTCAGAACCCAGAGCAGGGAGACAAACAGGGCCATAAAAGTGGCATTTCTGGGCTACGGAAATGTACCTATCTGCTGCCTTCCCAAGTGAGACAACCTTTAGGGTTTTGTGATTCCGACAAAGGAGCAGAGGAGAGGTGGGAGGGAAGATGAGGGGTGGAGGGTGTTTGCTAGCCTCTCTCCTAGCCTGCTTTCATTTCTCTCCCCAGCTGTGTGTCATGTTGTTTTAATTCATAAATGGCAATGAATAAAATCGAATCTAACCCGGACCTGGAGGCTGGAAGCCGGAATTAAAGAGTGGACCTACTCTAAATCCCCCTATTTCCTGGGATCCTACAAACTCTGAGATTCTCTTTCCTTTCCGTAGCAGCAAGGCTGGCTCCGGAGGGCAGGTTTCATAAAGCAGGCCAGGCTGGTGGACTCGGAGAGGAGGCTTCAGGGCCTTGGAGAGAAGGGCAGAGTGGAAGCCCGGAAACAGCACTGAGCTCAAGCAGGGAAAGAAGCCCACAACCTGATGGTCCAGACTGTAGGAGAGAAGGGTGTCTTGGCTCTCTCATCAAGTACAGAACTTAGGCCAGGGTCACAGAACAGCAAAAACATCAAAGGGAAGAATGAGATAGTGAGAAAATATAGACGAAGTACCTTTCCAAAAGGAGCAAGGAATTGATTCTAGGAGTGGTGGGGGCAAGTCTACTAAGCAGGAAAGAGTGAATACATTAAAGGCTGATAAGTTGTTGCCACTTGATTTGGGGGGGGGCAATATTAAGGAAACAAATCTTCCAATCCTCCTAATTGGAAGAGACTAAAGGATGGGGGCATACAAGTGTGCATCAATCCTGCTGGGAAGAGTCGGAGGGAACAACACAGAGCACACACCC
Organism: Montemys delectorum; assembly: GCA_019843815.1. NCBI lineage: Eukaryota > Metazoa > Chordata > Mammalia > Rodentia > Muridae > Montemys > Montemys delectorum. Next base: position 47,970 of record JADRCD010217740.1, on the reverse strand, counting down.
CCATATTCTTTTAGGTGTAGTCCTCTGAGTATTCAGAGCAACACCCTGTGTCCTTGGAAGAGTGGACAGCCCAAGGTATTAAAGGCCTATATTTCAAACAGTCTAATTTTAATAGTTTCCAGATTGGGGGATTTCTGAGAAAGGGGGAACTGGGCTGAGGCAGTCCCAGCAATTCTGCCTGCTTCTGATTAGTCCATGAAAACTGTTAGCTCCAGAGAGGGAAGGTTCTAGAGAAGGCTACAGTGCAGTCACTCAGCCCTACCAGGCAGTTAGATACATATCAACACCTCTGTGCTTGGGGTCCTACAGCCACCAGAGAGCACCCCACTCCTGGCTAGTCCCTAGCCAGCTCCTTGGAGCCTGGCTTCACCATTCCCTAGGAGTGCTGCTTGGGTGACCTTAGTCACCCTGATCAACATTCAAACTTTGTGTTGGGGGGATAGAAGGGAAGAGAAGAGAGAAGAGCCAGGGATGAATTCATTAAGAAGAAACTAATTCTGATTAGATTGACTTTCCTCCTTTCCTATTATTTTCTCCTGCCTTCCTTCTTTTCCTTCTTCTCCACCCTTCTGTCATTTTTTCTTGTATTTTCATTTCTTCCTTCGTCCTCCTTCCCCCTTCTTCTCATTCAGTACTTAGTGCCTGTCCCCCCAGTGTTTCTCGAGGTCGGCATGGCCTTTTCTCCTAGCTGACCATCCCACTACCTTTCTTTTTCAGTCAACCCTGAAAGCACTACAGCACCAAAACAACCAGGCAAGAAGCCAGTCTGGGCCTTCACCCAGCACCCAACTTTCATCTTCACCTATCTCTTCTCCCTGATCTCGTGTACTCATAAATTATTACAATTAATTACAGCCAGCAAAACCATTCAAGCAGTGCTCCCCACACGCTTCATCAAGCCACTAGGAAACTCGTAGGCAGCCAGCCGGGGCAAGCACAAGCTAGGCCTCTGCCCTAGCAGCCTCTACCCCCTCCCCTGGAGCCCTCACCCCCCATTCTGCCCTGCCTGAAGAGAAGCTGCAGGCATTTGCCCTTCCAAGGTAGAGGGAACCCTTTCTCTGGTTCCAGTTTCCCTTGCAGGATTTAAGCACTTGCCTCTTCGACAGAACCATAAGGAATGAAATGATGAGAGCTAGATGCGATTGCGTTTCTGGTTTGTTTGTTTGTTGTTGTTTTTTTTTCAAGTGACTTAGATATATTAACAGAGTTCTACTGTAACAAACAGAACAACATTACAGGACGACGGACCATAGGGAGGGACACTGGGTTAAGAACACTGCTCTGTACATGCCTGAGGCACCAGCCTGCATTTGCAGCCTGACCCAGCCAGCAGCCAGCAGCGCCGTCCAGCCCTCAGCTCTGGACTGGGAATCATCATTGTGTGTCTTTTTGTACGAAATCTGCCCGCAGAGCGCCCAAGGCCCAAGAAGGAATGGCCCAGAGCAAATACGATTGAGAGAGGGGAGAGAGAGGGGCGGGGGAGAGGGAGAGGAAGAAAGAGAGAGATTCAAATACTGGCTTCTCTGAAGAAAGAAGGAAAAAAATTCACATTTGTGTGTGTCATTTATTTCGGTTGCGCTGGGGAAGAGAACGCAGTTTCTCTCCTGCTTCCTCCTTGATGGATAGAACTAACTCTAAACACCAATTTCTCAACACTTAACCCTCCCACATCTCAAGAGTTTGCATTTTTCCCCTTCCCCCCCTTTTTTTTTCTTTTTAAGACGGTGGGCTTTTCTCTATCTTGTTCTTTCCTTTTCTTTTCCTGCTTTCTCCCGCCTGGGTTGGGGCATTTTTGTGAGGGTTTTTGTGTTTCTCTTGGCTGTGCCGAGGCAGCAGGCTGGGGCAGGGCTTAGGATTGTTCCTTGTCGGTTTTCTCTTTATTCATCTTTTTCATCTTCATCCTCCGGTTCTGAAACCAGATTTTGACCTGCCGCTCAGTGAGATTGAGAACACGGGCCACCTCGTACCGACGGTCCCTGGTTAAATACATATTGAAGAGAAACTCTTTCTCCAGTTCCAGCGTCTGGTACTTGGTGTAGGGGCAGCGCTTCTTCCTTGTGGAACGGGCGTGGATCCAGTTGGCCACGGGGTTGCCTGGAGGGCCAAACACAGGCAAGGGTCAGTAAAGTTCCCGTCCAGCTCAGGACCTCTGTCATCCCACCCTAGGTTTAGCCAAGCTCCCCAAACTCAATAATTGAACCTGAATTTGGACACATTTTGCTTTAGGCATTTCCTCCTTTCTCTTTTGCATCTAGCCCCCTCCTTAAGTCCCCTCCCTGTTCTGCTTCCAGCACCTAAAACTGTAGTAAAATTTAAGCTGCCAAAGCCCCCACAGTCTGGTCCTCGGCTTCAAGAGTAGTAATTTGAGAATATCCTCATAAAAAGTCCAAATTCCCAACCATTTCATAGGCCCATAAACGCTTCTCTCTCTTGTTTTTTATTTTTATAGCAAGGTCCCTCTCCTCCCCACCTCCCTCCTCCTCTACCCCTCCCATCCTTACAGCCCATGACCAAGTCCTAAACCCTCTCTTCTTTCCAGTACTCATCTCTTCCCCACCCCTCAGAATTTAACCCTGCTGAGGCGAATTATCAGGGTGAAATTATCAGGATGGAGAAAATCTTCCCCTCTCCTCACAGAGCTGCTGGCCTTGGAGAAAGGCTCCCTTATATGTTGGACTCCAGTGCCCCCCTCCTCCAGCCAGCCCCAGGACAGCTCTGCAGGAGACAGCCCTCCAATTTCAGGTTTATGGGAGTAGCTGAGAGCAGAGAGGGAAGCCTTCAGAGGGGTATAATTAGGCCCTGGCCCCTTATAGAGCTAGAGGAAAAGATTTCCTCAAGTCTCCTCCTGGACACTTCCTCTAATCCAAGGGACTGTACCCCTCCCCTGCTGTTTCTCCTTCTTTCTCTCCCCCTTTCTTTGACCCTGTAGCTTACACCTGCCCCCCACCTCTTTACCTACCCTAGTCATCACCCCCCCTTCTATGCAACACTCAGAATGTATCTCTCTCTCTCTCTCTCTCTCTCTCTCTCTCTCTCTCTCTCTCTCTCTCTCTGTCTGTCTGTCTCTCTCTCTCTCATCTGAAGATTCTTTCCTTGTTATATATTCCTGATCCCCATTCACAACTCTTTCTCTCCTGTGGACACTTAAAAGTAGGTTTTCAAGTTTAAGGAAACTCTGACCTTACTTCTCCTCCACTTATATCTGGAAACCCTGACCTAAGTTCCTAGGCTGTGCACCCCAGATTCTCCTCCTGGGGGAGAAGTCAATGGACCTTCTGTTTTATTAACCCCTAGTGGGATGAAGACTACCCACTCGGGCTGTGAGAGGTAGGGATAATATCTCTCCTCCCTTTGCTCCAAGTATCCTCCTCACCTCTGCCCTGTCCTTCCTTTCTCAAACCACAAAATGAATCTCAGCCCTCCAGCCCAGCCCCTGTCCCTGTTTGCATCACCCCCACCCCCCACCAAAGTGACCACTGAGCCAAAAAAAAAAAAAAAAACTGAGCTAAGAGGGGGACTCAGGAGTTTTCCTTCAAAGCCAGCCTCTGGGAAAGAAGCCCCTCTGGCCGGCCCTCATCCAACCTGGCTGCCTGGGCCCCCTTCTTAGACCTTCCTGCTCCTGAGAGCTCCCCAAGGTAATTCGCTTTTATTGAGTCCTCACCCCCTCGCCCTCGCTCCTCTCCCGCGCTGCCCGCGCCGCTCGGAGGGGCTGTAATCTAGCTGTCCCCGCCTGGCCTCCCCTCCCCTCTCGAGCCGGTTGTAAAGGAAAATTGCTCCCAACTTACTAGGGTCCAGGTCGGCCTTCTCCTCTTTGTGCTTGCTGCCGGCCAGCGCGTCCGCCTCGGGCGAGGGCAGCGTCTGCGGGGCGCGGTCGCGCAGTTCCCCGGGCGAGCCGTACATGTAGTCCGGATAGCTGCGGCCGTCGCCCGGGCCGCAGTCCGCGCGGCGCCCGGGGTAGGCGTCGGGCTTGAGGGCGTAGTGACGGCCTCCGGCCGGGAAGCTAGGGAAGGAGACGGCGCCGGACAGCGGCTCGAGCCAAGTCCGCATGTAGCGCGTGTCGGCGCCGAGGTGGGGCTGGGGGCCGTAAGGGTGATAGACCACGGACGACTGCGAGGGCACCGGCGCCCACGACGTGCTGAATACAGCCGGCTTGGGCGCGAAGCTACAGGACGGAAAATCGCTACAGTCCGGCACCAAGCCGCTGGGTCTGGCGGCGGCAGGGTGAGCCCCGGTGGCCGGAAACCTGGACGCTAGGAGGTCTTCATTGTCGTGAGAGATGAGCGAGTCCACGTAATAGTTACTGATGGGCCCCGTCGCCGACATCGTAACAGGGTTTTACATACATAAGATTATTGTATGAACTGTATATGTACTTTTTATCTGCTCACAGAACAATCAAGGCAGGTAATTATTTTTCCAGCCTTTTCCCGGCAGCTCATTGGTTCCCCAGCCCCCACGTGATCGTATTTACCCAAAAATACGGCGCGGATCAATGCGCAGGGGCTTTTTTTCCCCCTTGCTTTTTCCCCCCTTTACTACCCCCTTCTCTCGGCTGATCCCCGCGACCTGCGTTTTCCTGGCGATTTGCAACTCTGGACCCAAGGCGCCAGACAGCCCCCCCTCCCCGGAGGAATCATATCTCATCAGGGACCCCCACCACCATCACCACCATGTGCAGCCAAAAGCAGATGGCTCCCCCTACCATGAGGATTTTTTAAAAAAATGAAAATGCCAGTCCCAGAAGCCAGGGTTCCTGGACCCCCGGAGCTGAGATGGGCTCGGGGAGCCCCACAGGGGCGGGGAGGCCGGACGAGGTAGGTGGAGGAACTATTTCTTGACGTAATCTGTCTCTGTCGACTCCGACGCTCCTGCAGTCTCTGAGTGAACGGAGATCAGCGATTGTCAGTTTGGAACGTGGCTTTTAAAAATGCGTTTTTAAATACTGTGTATGTATGTATTTCTTTCTGGAACAGCAGCACCAGCAGCGAGGGAGGGATGGTGGGAGGGGACTGAACAAGCTGGGATGGAGGGAGGGAAAGGGGAGAGTTCTGCCCCTGGTCAGCTCAGTTTCCCAAATCTAGGGTATGGGAAGCTTGGGCAAGGTGGTCTATGGGGTGGGAGGAGTAAATCTTGGGAATCTCACACACCTTTATCACCAGCCTCACAAGTCTCCTCTTGCTTTGGCACAGATATACAAGCCTTTATTTAAAATTTATTGTCTCTGTTTCTTTGCCAGCCTGAAGAAGTGGAGGAGAGAGCTACACAACTTAAGTGAGGCATCCCCATCCCAGCTGCCTGCTCACCCTCCTTTGCCCCAGGTCCATCTCTGCAACACCCTCCCCCCCCAAAGAAGTCACTCGGAGGTTCTGTCTGCAGAGAGCCAGGGTGAGAACGGGCAAATCGAGAGAGCGACCTCGGTCGTGGGCAAGTAGCTTGTTTTTACGTCCTTCAATAAAATTTTTATGAGGATCATTTGATTGTTCATAAATGTGTCTTTCATTAAATAAAATTGTAGGCTGTTTTTGGAACGGAAAAAAAGCAACGGAGGGATGGAAGAAGGCAATTTCTTTGGGGTCGGATGGAAGAATTCAGAAGGTGGCAGTGTGATTGAAAGGAAATATCAGACAACTTGGATTACACCCTCCCAATAAGTTGACTGCTATCCTCATCCCCCACCCCTTGAATTCGGGGTACATACAGCCTAGATTTTCAGCAGACCTCCCATGGCAGTTTAGCAAAAGGAAGGCTTTGGACATGGAGAAAAATCCTAAATATGGGTGCAGGAGAAGGGGCAAAGAGGTTGGTGGGGAATGGAGGGACAGGTGATATCCTCAGAGACTTGGTGCTTCTAGACAGAGCAGAATGAGTCTGAAGGAAGGGTAGTATCAGTCAGAGGGAAGAGTCTATGCGAGGAGAAATAGGCAGGAGCTGAGGCTAGCATGCAAGCTCTGAAGGCAGCTGGCTAAAGGGCTTCCCAGACCTAGCCAAATCTGCCTTTATCCCTCTCAGGAGTCTCCAGAACCAGACCAAACTCTAAGTGTGAGAATGGGAGCTGTTTTTCTCCTATGTTTCTATTTCTTCCAAGGTAGAGAAGTGCTAGAGAGGATGGTATGTGTGTTGGGGGACAATAAATGTTGGGGAGAGGGTACAATTGCAGTATTTAGGAGACTCAAGAATCACAAGAGCCCTCCCCAATCCCAATGGGCCCCCTCCTCTGGTTCTTCTCTTTTCCTTTCGGTATATCAGGGCTGAGTTTTTTTTGAGGTGTGTGTGTGTGTGTGTGTGTGTGTGTGTGTGTGTGAGTGCAAGTAAGTGTCTGGTTAGAAGAGGCACTCGGAGCCTCAGATTAATTCACCTCAGCTCTCACTGTCTTCTCCTTAGGATTGGACTGCAATTTGGAATATCTAAATTACAATAAGAAACAGAACATTTCTTTGCCCTTGATATAGTCAGATTAGCTGTCAATCAAAAAAAAAATCTCCCTCACTAGTTCAAGGAACAGAGAGTGGTTCCAGTCCCTCTGCATAGGCTTTCTTCTTCAACCCCCCTAGCATAGTCAGCACCTCCCCCAAGCATGGGTGCCTGGGGACCCAGCCTGGCTCATGGGCAGTTGCTGCCAGCAATGAGCACAGACATTTAGTCTTCAGTGGGGCCCGGGGCCAGACTGAGACCAAGAGGACATCAAGGGACAGAGCCTCAGACCAATTTAAACAGGTCACCAGGCTGGAGGAAGGAAAAATAGAGAAGAAGGGTTAGGGTAAAGAGGAAGAAAAAGATAAGAATTAAAGGAAAGAAAACGGGCAAGATAAAGAGACTTAAGAGCAGGAAAGGAAGGCTTTCAAAAAGCAAGGGAGAGTGGGGCAATGAGGCACAGGCAGGACAGGGCAGGGTGCAGGCTGGCGGAGCAGCCATGGCATTGTGCAGTTCTCTTGCTTGCCGGGGCTTTGCCGCGGGACCGCTCCGGGCGCGGCGGCCACTTCTGTCTGGACACAAAGGAGTAAGAGGCCTCCTTTCCATCCCCTCTGGGAGACCTGCTCCGGTGGGTATACTAGGCCTCTGGGACACCGAATCTGACATTAGCCCAGCAGTCACTCTGGCTGCCGGGGGCTGGGCTACACTCTAGTGAAAGAGGAAGAAATAGAAGAGGAAGGAGACGTCATGCCTGCTCTTTCTCTGCATCTTCACTATGCAGAGAAAGAGCAGGGCCTGTCTGCCTTTACCTCAGCATTCTGAAACAGAAGTCCTTAAGGACCCTCTTCTCTGGGCCTTTTCTATTTGGAAAAGCCCCTCTTATAGACATCTTGACTGTAATGAGACTCCCTTCTCTCCTCCTTTTGCACACTGCCTTTCTTTCAACTCCTGGGCAGCCTGTATGTACTCCCAGCCTGCCTACCCTGCAGAGGCCGTGGCAGCTGGGCAGTCAGGGCTACCACACAGGGATCCCTGCTGCCCTCCAATACCCCAGGAAGCAGAAGAGAGACTGTTGCCTTTCCTTCCTTTTGGGAGCAAGAACTCTAGACCCTCCCCACTCAGAAGTAGGCACAGCTGTGGACCAGGAAGCAGGCCTTGCCCACAGGCCCCTCCTTACCAATATCCCATTCTGTTATGCCTCCTAGAAAGAGGTGGCCTAAAGGAAGGGGTCTGATAAGAGACTGGGAGTCCAGAGGCCACTAGGCCCAGGTCCTTCATGTGGGTTGTGACTCTCATGTTTCAACATTTAAAAACTAGCAGGTCAGGGCGGTGAAGTGGACTTTCAGGTTTTCCCTAAGTCTAGGCTTGTAGATATGAGGGGCAAAGAAGTGGGGATGCCAAAAAGCAAGGTCTCATCTTGGGGGTTCAGTTATTCCCACTGCATCTCCTATTCCATTCCATTCCATTCCATTCCATTCCATTCCATTCTATTCTATTCTATTCTATTCCAAGACTTTCTCTCATTTACACAACTCCTTTCAATTGTTCTTAGCATCACTGGGGCAACCTGAGAGACTTGAGGAAGCTGGGAGTTACTGCTGGAGAGGGAGGAAGAAAGCCCAGTTCTAGCTGATAGTTCTGTATTCACCTTACACCCCCAACAGATTCCATTGGGCACAGGAGAGGAGTCCCCCGAGGGGGGATGGGCAAACCTCTATCACCTCAAACCTGGGCAACTGAGAACACAGTCAAGATAGCACTGTGGGAAGGACAGACAAACAAATAGGTTAGTCATCCTCCTCCCTCCCCCTACCGGGTGTCTCCCTTTTAATGATTTAAATTCCCTCCGGTTCAATCTACACCGTCAAGTTCGGATTAAATTTAAAACAGGCTTTCTCCTGTGCCCCCAGCGGGCCATCCCGGCCGCCGCAGGCAGAGAGCCCGCTTTCTGCTCCTCAGCACCCGCCCAGAACCGAGGAGGCCCTACTCCATTTGCTTTCATTTTCCTTCTCCCCCTGAAATGGGCTCATTTCGTCCCTCCGCTGCCCTCTCCCCTTCCCCGCCCCCTCCCTGGTTCCCTTCTAGTTCCCCCCCATCTCTCCTGATCCCTCTTTGTTGGGAAAAACACACCCACACACAACTCCTCCTAGCTAAGGCCTGATCTGGAAGCAGAAACTGAGCTCTCGTGCTTGCTGCGAGGAGACCCGCGTGCTACCCCCACCCAAGGTGGGTATCTGGGATCCCTGCCACCACACCAAGAGCCAGGCCCCCAAGCTCAGCAAGCGTGAAACCCCCAGGGCCTGTGAACGTGGCCCTCTCAACGCCATGGCCTGCCGGGCCTGCCTTTGCGCCGGCGCCCCCGCCCTGCCGCTCCGCAGCAAACGGGGTTATTTCCGGCTCCCCCAACACAGTCTGTTTTTCCAGCCTGGGGAGTGACTGGAGAGGGAGCCGCCCCAGAACCAGGGCTGCCCTGTGCTCTGACTCAGTGGCTCTGAGCGCGTTGTTACCTGATCTTTTGTGTAATGTATATATCGCAAGGAAATTTGCAGTGACTTTGGAGCCCAGACTGAGGAAGCGGAGGTGGCGAAAGGAGAGACAATAAGGGCTCGAAGTACAATTAAGGAGCCACAGCCGCGGGTTCTTCCCCGCCCTCCCTAACCGACTGGAGCTGTCTAGCTTCAAACATCAGGGCGACCCGCGAACCTGGAACCGGAAAACTCAGCCCGTGACCAAGGAGCCAAAGGACTACACATCGAGAAAAGAGGAAGAATGCTCCCTCCCAACCTGGGGTTGTCGTAGCCAGCCCTGCCGAGTTTCAGAGAATCCAATGAATGAAAGTACACATTCCGACGACGAATTTTTCTCAGCCTTTGGAAGGAGTGCCCGGGTTTGGGAAGTCTCAGACAGACAGGCAAGCAGCGTCTCCCAATGCAGACAGACTCACAACATGAGTGTGAGACTGAAATCATACACAGGTTGAACATCCCGAGGCCTCCCTGCCAGGCCTGGTGGGCGCCGATCTCCCTACCTTCTCTCCCGCCAGGACCTTAAGCAGAGGCCGGGAAGACTTGGTACCTTGGGCTTGGTGCAGTCCCGCCTCAGAAAGCCTCCGTTACCTGCTTCTTGGCTCCCCACGGCCACAGAGGCAAGGCAGCGGCCTCCCGCCCAGGGAGGGAAGCCCTGGCCACCGCAGCCGCCACTACCCGCCCTCCTTCCCTCCCTCCCTCCTTCGCCCTCCCTCCCTCCCTCGCACGCTGCCGCTCGCGGGGCCCTCCCGCGGACAACCTGCTCTGGACCAAATCCAGGTATCTCCGAAAGGAAAAAAGAAGAAGAAGAAAAGAAAGAACTGCCTGTACGGGAAGGGGGGCACATAACTGCATTTATTTTCATGCTCTAATCATTGGTTCGACCCTAGTTTAGTCGTCCCGGACACAACCCATCAGCCACAGAGAAGTGCGGGGCCTACAGCCTCGCCCAAGCTGACCGCGGTGCCCCGCGCACTGCACACTCCCTCAATACTCCTGGTTGCCGCGCCCCCCGGCAGCCCAAACACCCAACAGACCTCAAGGTCCTTCCTACAGACTCAACATCCGGTTGCCTGGCTCGCCGCTGACCACAGACCAAGAGTCCGCTCTGCTCAGTCTGTGGTCGATGTCCACACACAGCCCACCTTGTCCCTGCTCTTGTGCCCTGCCCGGACACCCTTCCGAGTCCAGCCATCCGCTGGGCTACACTTGGGCTAACCTCGTCCCCAGCAAGGACCCACACAAAGCTCTGTGCGCTAGTCTTCCCACTTATACTTCCCTTATCCCCCGCTTGCCGCCTTCATGTCACCTGTTCTCAAGAAGGGCTGCATCTTCCAGCGAGTGAGCCGAAGCAAGGCCGACTGCTGGGGTGAGGTCCCAGGGAGACCACAGCGGATTAGCTGGGCTGAGCTAAGCCCCCACTGCCGGCGAGACATTTCAGAGATCAGGGCTCTCCTTGGCGAGCTCTTGCCTTTTCCTCCTTCTCCCGCAAGTCTCAAACACACGCCGAGAGTTCAGCTCTATAAATCCTGCTCCTCTTTCCCATATCATAATTAAAAAAAACCAGTAGGGGAGGTTTTAACTTTTATTGCGATTTCTAGAGTTGGGCTGCGGAGCATATATTAAGTTTACGCTTATGTGCTCTCGGCGGGGAGGGTCCTTTAAGAAATAAAAATCCATCTTAATATCCTCAGACGAGAGAGATAATTTTTTCCCTCCTTTTCACGCTGTTCCTTCTGAAGACTCCCTTCCAGCGAAGCGAATAAATAATTACCATCGCCTTAGCCATGATCCACAGTCCCAGGGTCCCCGGGGTGGACTCTGACCATCAGACTGGCCCTCACCTTGGCCCTAGGAGACCTTGCTCCATTTCTCCAGATCTAGGGAGGAGACTGCCCTGACCCCTGACTCTGTGGCCACCTCCTTTAAACCCATCATCTTTGAAATGGAAATAGGGGCAAAGTGACTCAAGGCATAGAAGCCCTGTATTGATAAATTTCGGCCCATCAGGGCGATTTCTCTAAGCCAAAGCTCTTGAACACCTTACTCCAACCTGAGGCTCTCCTTACCCTATCTGGCTGTGTGCCTTGGAGACTCTGAAGTTAGAGACTATGGGCTCCCAAACCAGGGGATTCCCTTACATATCTTCCTTCACCAGCTGGCCTGTCTTTCTGGAAACCTCCCCATTTCCCTGGGAGCCATAGAGATTTGAATACTTTTCCTCACACAAAGGGATGGAGAGCAGATAGGACCGACAATTCAGCTGGAAAGGGGGAGAGTCTATTCCCATCTTCTTCTCCAATGTCCATGGAAGTCAAAATGAATTTCACACGTGCGCGCATGCACACACACACACACACACACACACACACACACACGGGGGGGGGGGTATTTCAGAAAGCCTAGAAGGGATAGATAGAAAAAGAGACCTATAGACATGTAATGAATTTAAAGTCACATTCTTTTCTTCCAGGACAGCATGTTGAGAATACAGAATTCTCCATGATAGTTTGGTAGAGACATGGTTGTACTCCCTGCTTTCATAATCATAATTACAAAAGAGCCACAAGAATCTAGCCTCCTTTGGCTTTCTCCTTTTCAGAGTCTCTGAGAACAGAGCTGCCAGTTTCTCCTTTTCCCAGATCACCCTCGCCCCCATTTTTTCCTCTGAAGACCAGAAAACCTTTTTCAAGATCCTCACTTGACAAACCAAGCCCAGAATTAAGAAGGCCTAAGGGGACAGAGTGGAGGAGGTCTGTGAAGTTTCTCATTGCTCAGATCTTCCTCTGCCCCATTCTTCTCCCCTCCGCCCCCTACCATCAGCCAACAGCCTTCTCAACAATATGGTAACGGTGGGCGCTGGCAGCATCTGTTTACCCAGACATTTCTACAGAACGCAAGGATAGGCAAATGCCTAGCAGCCTCAGACAGGCAAATACACAGACCAAGGCCTACCGGTAACAGACAGACAGACCAGAGCTGGGCTTTTGCCACCAACAGGGTGTGTTAAGGAAGGTTTCGACTTGGACTTGGTGTTTCTCCACTAACCTACTCACTTTCCATATCCATCCTTTCCCTGGAGATGGAGCTATGGAGGGAAGAAGAGGTTGCTGTTCTCAGAGTTCCCTAACTCTTTGAACATCAACATCCTCACTTTCCAAAGGAGAACTGCTCTCTCCTTAGAGGTAGCAGGGAGAGACTTCAGAGATTCCCTCCTCTTTCTAGGAGCTTTTCTGTCTTTTAATGACTGCCCCACCCTGTTCCTCAACTAAGCTGGCCCACCAGACCAAACTCAAACTCCTGCATTTCCTTGGAATTGGCTGGACCTTCTTTGTCTGTCTCTATCAGCTGGGCACAGGAGACAATAGCTACCGGGGGCGGGGAGGGGGGGGAGAAACCCTCTCCCTCCGTTCCAAAGATTGGGACAGGCTGAGGGGGAGACGGTTGTAAAGCAGGGCTGTCCAGAATTTGTCCCATGGCCCCACTCACAGCCTGACCTCCTCAGTCTGCACCTATTTTGCCCTATCTGGGATGGGTGGTGGGGCAGCCCCACAGGGGAAGGAAGGGTTAGGGGAGGTGGATTGGGGCCCTCGACGAAAACCGACTGATGTAACTCAGGCAGTTTCTTGTTGCCGAGTTCAAAACTCAATCCCAACAACATGAAACTACCTAAGCCACAGATCAGCTGAGCAAGCAGGGCCGGAGTTTAGGCTTTGCATCTATCCAAAGAAGAAGGGAAGGGGCTTGGAGAAGGAAGAAATTCAGCCCGATCCCCTTACTACCTCCCTAAGGACTAGAGAGTGGACTTTGGGTGGCTGGGTGGATTGAGGGTCTGATAGTCTCTGGTATAAACAAGTTGCATTGGGAAGATCTGGTGAAAGGAACCTCTAGCCGCCAAATCCTGCCCCACCCCCAGTACTGCAGTAGAGCTATCCCCCTGCATCTGGCCCTGGCCCTGGGGGAAGCTGGATTGTTCTTCCACTCTAGAGCTGGGTCCCCTGTCTTGTCCATCTGGTTCTCCTCTACTCTTCTCCCAGACTCTGTCTCAGGCTTCTCAAAAAACATAGGTGTCTAGACCACAGCGCCTGTGCTCAGGAGCCACTTCCAGTCAGGCCACTTGTCTGGCAAATCCCTACAGCCTGGGAACCTAAGACCAAGAACGTGGACAATGCTCACACCCACACCAGCAAAACGCAAGAAAACCCAAGCTTCAAGCTCCAACCCTTCTACCTTACAACCAGACAACCAGACGGAGACACCTAAACTGATGGGTGGATCTCCAGACGCCCCTAAGTGCCTTCAAAGATAAAGAAGCCAAAACCACCAATTTACCCCTTTAACCACCGAACCCCACGGCGGCAGTAGGCCAGGGAGGGGAGGAGAGGGAGCTCATAGCCGCTGCCCTCCACTGCCGGCGGCCACAAGGAAAATCCGGGTCTCTCAGAAAACACACCTTCCTCCGTGCTCTACGCGCGGCTCTCCGGGCACCTGGGGACGCTGCTAGTCCTCAGTCGACCGCCAAGAGAAGAACAAGAAACCGATTCTCTTACCTTGTCGCCGCCTCCTCCTTCTCTTGCTGCTGCTGGCGTTTCTGTAAGCTGCTGTCGAGGGCGGGGGCTTAACTCCTCGTGCCCCTCTGGCAGTTAAGTTTATTCCTCTGTTTAGGTGGGTGGGGGTTCCTGAGGTACCCCCCCAGCAGTGGTGGGGTGCATCCAGCCCCAGTACCGAAGGCAATCAGATCCGTCTGCTCCTCAAGATTGCAGTTTGCTCTCTGCCTCTTTCCCTCCTCCAGTCACCTTTAAATGCATCTTTTACTGCAGTACCACATTATATTTGCAGATCATAAAATCCACCTCTCGCGCGCACCAAGACCGTCCTGACATTACTGTTTTATGACCTTGACTTATTGTGGTCACCTGGATAATATTTAAATCAACGTTATGGTCTCTCACTTACATTAAACCCGCCAAGAGACATTCTGGAAAGGCTGTAGGAGATGAGTCAAAGACAAAACACACACATATACACACACTCAGTGTTTTGGGGGAGGGGGTGTCGCTAAAAAAAAAAAGCCACTAAAAACAAAAAACCATCCATTTGAGTATTAAGATTCCGGAAATTTATTAGGATTTTTTTCTCCATTAAGGAAGCTACATGCAAAGGATACAACATACAGAATATCTTTAAATAACACAACTCTCAGACAGGAGCAGGACAACTTGGTGGTGGGGGGGTTGGAATTTGTTTTTACTTTGCTATGCTCTTTTATTTTTTATTTTTATTTTTGTTCTGGTTGGAATTTCTGAGATATTAAGATGAGAGAGATACAGTGTGTTGGGAAGGGTAGGAGAAAAGCAGAAAGCAGTACAAATACTTCAAGCATATTCTCAGAGCCATTGGGAGGGAAAGACAGAGGGGGGGTTTAGTCTAGACACTGGGTACGCTATGACAAACACAAATACTACCCGAACTTTCAAGACTATCTATTATTCTAAGGGGGAAATGCAGCAAGGAAGGAGCAATTCTAACTGTGCTCTATGAGGTTACAGACCCTCTGTGTTTGATTTTCCCCCTTTCTTTCCCCTGTAATCGGTGGAGTTGACCTCAACTTTGCATGGAGAACAGAATACTGCATGTGAGTGCATGGGTGACTGAGGAGTTGACACACACACTGGCCACACTACCACCCCATCTATGAGGGCACACACAACACCCCAAAACCCAGCACCCCATTTTCATGCTTTAGGTGGAAGCATCCTTGAAGCACGAACCATAGGTCCCTTATGAAGGAGAGTCTGAGGTCTTTGCCTTTTTTTTTTTTTTTTTTTTTTTTTTTTTTGCAGGCGAGTTGCATTTATACTCAGGGAGGGAAAAAATATATCACCAGGCACAAAGGGAGGAGGGGCGGGGAAAGGAGAGAAGGGGAGGGGGAGGAGATGACGCTGGCTCAGGTGAAATTAAAATTGGAGGTCAGTTCCCGGATCCGATTCTCTCGGTTCATTTTCTTGAGTTTCATTCTGCGATTTTGAAACCAGATTTTGACTTGTCTGTCTGTAAGGTTAATGGTCTTGCTAATCTCCAGGCGGCGCTCTCGCGTCAAATACATATTGAACAGAAATTCTTTCTCCAATTCCAGCGTCTGGTGTTTAGTATAGGGGCACCTCTTCTTCCTTCCGCTCTTTGCTGTCAGCCAATTTCCTGTGGTGTTTTCTGCCTTTATCTCCTCTGTTAAAAATAACATTATTTACATAAGTATCCCTGGAAGAAGCAAGACCTTGGTGCAGCTTTTGGAAGCCTGCTTGGGCAAAGAGTGGCTGAAGAAGCAGAAGGGAATTGCTCTAGCCTCACTGGTTTGGGGGCTGGTTCTCTTGGGCTTTTGAAATTTCTTAGGGGTCTATACTTACAGGGGAGAAATAGAAGAGGCTTTTATGTTCAAAATGTTTGCTAAATTTAAGTTAGTCAAGCTCACCATGTCCTAGCCTTCCCTGGTTCTAGTGCTTGCCTTATCACTCTCCAGGCTTCCTCTCAATTCTGTTCTGCTCTAGCTCTGGAAAACTGCAGCCAGCTAGAAAAAGCATCTTCAATGCAGAGGCTGCCTCACAGCTCAGGGCCATTTCCCAAAGAGCTTAAATTCCTTTCATCTCTGTTGAGAGATTCTGCCCCTGTCTCTGGAATTCCTGCACTAGACCCCAACTCTTATTCTCACCTGAATTTCCACAGGATTACTATCTTGTTAGAGCTTCCCTTTGCTATCTCCTTTGCTGCCCATATGCTTCAGGTATAACTGAGTCAAGGAAACCTGTCTAAGCAGCAGGGGTCAGGGGCAGCAGCTCTGAGGCATGCTAAGGGATGCTCAGACAACTTCCTCTGACCAGAGAACTTAAGGCTAAGGAAGGCAGACATCCCAAGGTATTGTTGTCCTCTAGAGTCTATGTGTAGGTAGATTTCAAATACACACACACCTACATATCTATATACACAGGTGGGATGTGGATAAATATCTACATATATGAGAAGATACCATAATATATGTGTTTCTATTGTCTTATTGTTAGCTTCTCTTTATACTATGTATTCTTGTTGAAATGGATCAGCTTTGCTCTTCAAGTAACAGTATAGAACATAGCCACCCTTTAAAGAGGAAAAAAGAAAGTCCAAAGACTAGGGAGCGGGTACCTAGAAAATAACTTTGCTGACAGCCCTGTGTGCACTCTGCTTTCTCTCTTCATTATGCCAAGTGGGCCTTTTGGGTCCTGGATTTTGTCTGATTGGTGGTGAGGAGAGCTCCCTAGGGCAACCAGGAAACAGCAGGGGGAAAAAAGAAAACAGCAAACTTGAGGCTATAGTCTAGAAAATATCAATGTCTTTAATTATTCTCAAATCTCTGCACCTGCAGCTTCTTACAAACTGTTTACAGGCTCTCCACATCTAACTCTATCCTATTTATTTTTTATTGGGGTTGTTGAGTTTTAAGAGGAGGAAACGAATTACAAGTGGACCTTAGCCAAAAGCTCATTGCCTCTGGCCTGGTGAAAACACCAAAAAGGGGTGGAGGAAAAGAAGAACACAAAGCATAACCTCTAGGTGTTAGTTTGGGGTAGGAAGGCTTAGATTACTGGGGGGACGACAAGGAAAGAAGGGGGAGTCTATCAAAGTGGGTGTAGTTTGGGCTTAGAAGGTAGACTTGTTAACCTTGACTTTGCTTTTTGATATGGCTAGGACAAAGTTTTTTCTACCCTCCACCCCAGTCCAGCTTAAGGTTTATGGTGAAGGAATAAAATTAAACCTTTGCATGACACATGAGCCGTAACGACATGTGTGTTATATGGGTGCCTTACTCATTCATCTTCACCAGCACAGCCATGGCTGTCTTCTGGTCAAAGTCTCTAAGGACTGACTTAAGGCTGTCTTTGCAGAGTAGACCTGAGAGGGTAAGGCTCTGCCCTTGCGCGCCAAAAGAGTGCATGTGCATGTGTGAGTGTGCATAGAGAAACACAATGTGTGTGTGTGTCTGTGTGTAATTCAGGTTGCCATTAGGCATGAGTATGTAGTTGTATCCATATATAAACCATATACAAAGCACCACACATAAGGTTCAGGCCATCTCAGTCTGATTCGCTCTCAATATTTCATCTACTTCTATACCAATGAGCTGGCCTCCATCAACATCACCAGAAGCCAGTTTCTTGGGGAGCGGGTTTATTTCTATCCATTAGGCCATTTTTGGTGCATTTTGCTCCAACTTTTCAGGGAAAGTCGTTCCCCTCTGCACCACAATCCTGCTCCTGTTTCAAACTCTGATTCTCCCCCCACCCATTACAGCAAAGGGTCCTGAATGCTCTCAGTTACAGAAGAAATGAATCTTGAACCCTGAGCTTGAACTCTGGCTGAGCATTGAACCAAAAATCACAAAGAAAGCCAACCAATGCCTCACTCCTTCTCAGGAGTAAACCGCTTGCCACGCACACAGAAAAATTCCAACCACTCATTTATTGGCTGCTTTTGAAAACCACTGGGGGGAAAAAAACCATAACCAGAAAAAAACATAGAAAATGAAAAAATTAAGAGACCAGAGAAGGAGAGAGAGGGAGAAGAGGAAGAAGAGGAAGAGGAAGAGGAGGAGGAGGAGGAGGAGGAGGAGGAGGAGGAGGAGGAGGAGGA
>JADRCD010217740.1:5135-30363 GCA_019843815.1 Montemys delectorum | reverse complement strand
GAGGAGGAGGAGGAGGAGGAGGAGGAGGAGGAGGAGGAGGAGGAGGAGGAGGAAAAGCAGGAAGAAAATTTCCAACGCCCTAATCCAAAGCCATACTCAAGCCAAGCATCTGGAGGGATGTGGCGGGCAGCCCTTCACCTCCACCTCTTCCGGCCTCAGCCTTGCTGCCCAAGGCTCCTGCCGAGACAGAAATCACAGGGGCACAAACTGCACGCACAAATCCGACCCACAAACAACAAATTGTGTTTCTAGTAAACATTTTTCCAACTAGGAAAACGCACTAAAGAGATATTCATTTCTAAGCCTTCTCTGGTCCCTGGTCTAAGGATCGCCATTTTAAGCTTTTTGTGAGCTTTGACCTGAGCTGGGGACATTAGCCCCCAGGACATCCTCATTGAAAAAGCAAACCAAAGCCAATCACGCGCCTAGGAATGGCCACCGATCCGGTGCAGTACAGGGTAACCGCAGGCTTCCTGTAGTGCGCCCCTCCTTCGCCTATGCACCCAAGGGCCCGGTTGGCCTGGCACCTCCGTGTCTCGGTTTACCTTCCACTGCTAAATGACACGCCACCAGCATGGAGCTCAGCAAACAGGAGCCTCAAGCCCCGGTCAATTCAGAACCTTCGAGTTCCTTAGGCCTCTGCTCAACTCTCCCTTATCTTCCTGCCTCAAATCCTGACCACGATGACCAGCACTCCCAACGTTCCAGCCCGCCCGCGGCCCAGGCGGCCTTACCTTTAGCTTCATTATCCGAGGTGTCTGGGCTGGAGTCTGCGGTCTTGACCCGTTCCTTCTCGCTCTCCGAGGGGCTGGCTTTTGGGCCCGCCAGGCTTTGCTCCGTCTTGATCTCGTTGGGACTGGGGGTCTGGCTGTCGGACTTGGGGGTCTCAGGAAAACTCACTTTGCCCCCAAGCTGAGGCGATTCCAGATGTTCGGTGCGCGGGTTGAGACTGGCCCGCTGCTCAAAAGGGGCTTCGAACTCGTTGGCCCCAGCACAGTGGGGCGTTTTGTCCAGCGCGGAGTAGCTCGGGCTGGGGCGGTAGTAGCTGGGTACAGGTACCTCGTGCTCCCCAAGGCAAGACTCCGGCAGGGGGTGGGAGTAGAGAGCTGCCTCAGGGCCACTTTTCGCCCGCTTCTCTGCACTGTACATGCAGCAGACATTCTCCTCCTTGACACTAGGTGGGTAGGAACAGGAGGATAGAGGCCTGCCAACAGGTTGTTCCAGGCGGTAGGCTGCTTTGGGGTCGCCCCAGGAGTCCAGCTGCGAGAGGTAGGACGGGTAGGTGTTGAGGGCCAGGTTTGGGCTGCCTCCCTCGTCCCTCTTGGAGAGAGAGGGCGCGAGCCCGCAGCCCCTCATCACCCCGCAGTTGAAGTCATTCCCAGATTGCATATACATTCCTGCGTTACGGTTATAGCGCTCTCCTCCTCCCGGCGCAGCCAAGGGCTCCGCGTACGAGTTCGGAGTTACATTGCGAGGGCATGTCATTTTCAGAGAGAGGGGTTTTTAAGGAGCAATACTACAGCGGAGGAGCTGACATCTTTTTTTCCCCCATCCGGGAAGGGGGGGGCGGTTGGAGGGGCGGGAGGAAAAAGAAGGGGAGGGGGGAAATATCAGCTCCATAATTATCCGCGCATTCGGTCCTCACCATGTGACGGCTAGACCAATGGGATTTGAAAATGGCCTTGATGATTCAGACGGTCGTGACGTCAGCGGGGTCAAGTTGTCGGCAGGCGGAGCGCTCAGCGTGGAGTAACAGCGCCACCTAGCAGCTGCCTCGGGGTAGGGGCACGGGAGCCCTTCCTGGCGAACAAAGGAAGAGCCCCCCGGGCTGCAAGGGCGGTGGGGTAGTGGTGGGGTGGTGGTGGGGTGGGTGGAGGGACATGGGGCTGTTCTGTGAAGAGTGGGACTTGTTTACTAGAGAATCAGCCTGTAGCTCCTGGGGAGAGGGGGGTGGAGAGGGGGGAAAAATGCGGGACAGAGTAAGCCAACCGGGGCTCAAAACAGTCAAATTCAAAGTAAAAGGTCAAGACAAGATTCAGGTACTCTTTTCCCTCTCTTCACCTTCCACTTTCTTCACCCCATACTCCTGTTTCTTCTCTTGGGTTTGATAGCCGGGTAATGTTCTGGGGGAGATGGGAGGATCTCCACTGGGCTTACGGTAGAAGAGAAAGTAAAAGAATCAGAAGCAAGCTGAAGTTTCTGTTCTCCTGCCCCCTGGTTCCTTCGGCTTGGTCCTTGGGTCTGGGCTCTCCCGACCGTAGGTCTTGGAGGCTGGTTGAGTTGCAAGTTTCTTTTGGTACTAATTGGGAGTCTCCAGTGTCTGGACTGGGCCCGGCCGGAGCCACAACCACTTAAGGGATTCTGGGCAAAGGAGGATCTCAGTGGGCCTAAGGATCAGTGCAGGAGGAAGCTGGAGATTAGAGGTACCCTTTCCCCAACCTAGAGTTGTAGTCTGGGCCTTACTGGATGAGCAGCTCTGGCCTCTCGGCTTTGCCCTTAGAGCGGGTTCGGTAGGTTGCTTTGCTCCATACCCCGGCGGCCCCTTTTCCCTCTTGACCTTGTCCCTACTTTAAAAAGGAATATTTCCGGAGAGAAAGCTCGAACCTCCAGGCCTTGGTTGGGTTGGAGGAATGAGAATCCGCACGGGAAAGGCGCACAAGAAACAAACTCCATCTGAGAAGGGTCTTTTTTAAGCGATTGGGCTGGGAGTATTTTTTTTTTTTTTCAAAAGAAAAGGAGCGGTCTATTTTTTGTGTGCTTGCTAAAGGGGAGAAATACGGGGCGGGGGGGGGGAGGGTTTTAGGAGGGATGTGTGTTTGAAATAGTTCGTTAGGTTTTTCCATCACTTTTCTTCCAAAGCGAACTAAACTCTCCACCCCTTCCTCAGGAAACGGAATCCGGAGAATAACTTGTCTTTCCGGTAGCCCCGCATTTTTCCCTGGGCAGAGGCTTTCCATTTTCCGAAACACCAGAGCCTGACTGGGAAGGACTCCAGGGCGGAGCTCCCTGGTGTGGATGATGAAGAAGCTGAACCGATTCCTGGAGGCCCTAGCAAGCTAGGATGGAAGATAACTAAGGAAAGAATTGCCCCGATTTCCCCCAACCTGGGGTGGAGAAGAAGACCCAGGAGTGCTTTAATTCCGGGGGTGGGGAATCTGTGGGAGTGTATAGCGGGCAGGGGAGATTTGAAATAGTTTTGTGTTTTCATTTGCAGAGGTCGCCCTGGCTTCAGCCTAGGTGTTATTCAGGGCAAGGTTAGGCTGTTTAGGCCCCAGACCATACTTGGGACAGTCCCCAGCAGCAGTCAGTCTAGGGAGCCATTTGTCCCCCTGCCCATCCCTCGGGGAAACAGCCGAGACTTTATGACCACTCTGTTTGTATTATCTGCATAAGTCTTTCCCCACGAGTTTGATCGAAACCGTTCCCTTTTACGAGGACCCAAAGAAAATTTCCCGTCATATTTATCAGCTGAGGATAAAAATTTAGTATGGGAACTGATATTTCCTCATTTATGGGACAATGAAATTAAAGACCAAAGCAATTGAGAATTATATGGCTTTGGGGGCTCCCTCTCCCCCTTTCACATCTCTTTTTATTTTCCTCCATGGTGTGCCTGTCCCTGGAGTCTGTCTTCCGAAAATCCTGCCCATGTCCTCGGTTTGGAGTCTGGTCATGAGGGTCCTTTCTGAAACAGCCAGGTGCTGGACTACCTCAGCACTTTACAGCTTTTATCTCAGTGATAGAAGTCTTAAGAAGCAGGAGGAAAAAAACAATGTCTCCATCTAGGCCGTCTTGTTCGGCCAAGTAGAAATCATTGAGAGAAGAGATTTTCAGGGGACCGTGGGATTGGAACCCAGACAGAAAGGAGGTGGTTAGAGTCAGAAAATTCTAGAATAATCCTCAAACAGCATGCTAGCTAAGAGAGAGAAGTAAAGTTACTCAGTTTCTGGGCCTGTCTCCCCTACAAACCAGACCACCATTTCAAGCCCACCTTCAACTCAGCTATGAGAGGCAATGGAGTTGCTTCAGAATTCTTAACATTAGTAGTGGAAATAATATCCTCAGGAGAAAAGCTTCCTGCTTCAACTCCCACTTCCTCACAAGAACGAATAGTGTTTAAAGTTGAAATAATTAGAAGTATGATAAACACGGCCCATTAATGAAACAAGAAATCAAATTCATCAGCCTAAGTGGGACCCCCGTTGGGACAAATGTTTGCCTCTAATTACTCAAGATAAACGAAAACCTAGAGCTGTTAAGCAACAGCCCGCTAGCTTGCTCGGACGACCCGACCGAATAACTTGTTGGCTTTTCCAGGGCTTTGGGGTCTGTTTTAATAGAGGTGAAAGGAAAGAAGAAGTGAAAGCGAGGGCCCGGACAGAGAGCATTTGTGTGGGTCCAAGAAAGTCCTGTCTAGCCTGGGTCTCTAGCCCTGCCCCCTTGGGCTTGCCTTTCCCGAGGCCACGAGCAAAGGCAGCTTCCGTCCTATTGTCCGGGCCTGGCGTTCAAAGGCATGCGTGCCGCCTCAGTCACCCGGTCTGCCGCCACAGCCAGGCGCCCGCTGGTCTTACCCAAAGGGTACCCTTGTCAACTGGATTGGGGCCCAGTTGAAAGTCTGTGTCGTGAAAGTCACTTCCTTGGGTTTTGTTTTGTTTTATTTTTTGTTTGTTTTTGTTTCTTAGGTATCTCCTCAACTTCCCCCAATGCAAACGGCCTTGCACTTAAGCCTCACTCCGGGATCGAGGAAGTGAAAATTCCGGGGACTGCAAGGCAAAGTGGGGCTCAGGCTGTGCCCAAGTCTCAATAAATCCCACCCTCTCCCTAAGAGAAAGGCCAGGGCCCTTTCACTCTTCCCGCCCTGCGTCCAGACACTGAAGGGCAGTCTGGCTGAGCTGGACTGGGCCGCCTGGGCTGCCTGATATTTTGGGGTCGGTGAGCAAGGGAGCAGAAGGGGGTTCAGGAGTTCCTGGTTGGCTCCAGAAGGGCCCTACAGTTCTTCGGGGGCAGATGACCTGAGGATCCCTGTGAATGGATAGGAATGAAGGTGGGCTCTTTTCGGCTGACGCCCTCGAATCGCCCTGTTTTCTCCTCTGAAAATTGTCGGAGTTTCCCTGAGAGGTTAAAGATGGTCTGGGGACATCTGAAGATGAAGAGAAAGAGGAAGAGTGTCTCTCCTTGTGGAATAAAAATAATTAAATACAGTTTAAAAATGTGCATGCTGAAACCTCTTCAAGCAAAAATGGAAAGCAAAATTACATCACTGACTGTTGGGATTTTCTCCTTGTTCTGGAGGCCGAGATCAGTCGTTCTTTTCTCAAATCTTGAAGGAACAATTCTCTTTTCTTCTAGAGCACGAAGCCCTGCCCCACTTGAATTGAGAGCAGGGAAACTCCAAGCAAAATGTGGAATTCTCAGAGGTCCAGGAAGAATGGTTCAAGCAGGTAAAGAGGTGAGAGGCTGAGAACGGATAAAGGGGCTTCTGTTCAACTTCGGATTCTGCTGCCATTCAGGCAGGCAGGGCTGCCAGCGGACTCGCTCTCACATCTAGACATCGTACACACTTGCACCCAGAGGCTGTGGAGTACAGCGTCTATCCACATGTCCGTCTTGTATTTAATTGCATATACATAGCCTCAAATATTCACTTCTACCCAAAGTGCTTCCTGTCGTCCTTGAATTCCAAAGTTCGCTATCCCGAGTCAGTCTGACTGCTTCCGGCCCTTCGGAAACTGACCAGGAATCGAAACCAGACCACACACACCCCAGGGAGAAACGTTGGGAGGAGGAGCCCAAGGGGAGGGTGACTTGGGAGAAGACCCTGGTCCCCACTTTAATGGTTTGTTTCTGAGTTACCCCAATAGGTCAGATTTCCAGTCAGTGTCGACTATGGTTGGGCTCCCTTACTCATTCCTGAGAGTAAAAAACAGGATCCTCCTTCACTAGCTAAATTTCTTTTTGAAGGTCTGTTTTGGTTTTGTTGTTGTTGTTTTTCTTTTCTTTCTTCTTTTCCTTTCTTTTTCATTTTCCAGCTTTCTTTTCTTTTTCTATTTTTCTCCTTTTTCTTTGTAATTTTCCTTTCTTTTCACCTCAAGATTTTAATTTATTGTTTCCTCATTTTCGTCTTCTTTTATTATAAACTTTATCTATGCCTTCTTCTTCTTCTTCTTCTTTTTCTTCTTCTTCTTCTTCTCCTCCTCCTCCTCCTCCTCCTCCTCCTCCTCCTCCTCTTTCTTCCTCTTTTTTTTTTCTTCCTCTCCCCCAAGGCTTACTTATTTTGTTCTGTTGTGCTGGGTTATGTGAGAAGGAAAATGACAGGTTGAATCCTTCTTATTCCAGTTGCTTGGGCTTGGAGTTGACCTTCTGTCTTCAGGCTCAGCTCAGCTCTCACAAGGCTGAGTGTAGAACAGTCAGCCAGCAAAGGTGGTCAGGCCTCAGAGTCACCATTAGAGGAATGGGAATGCACACCTCCCACCCACCCCACCCACCCCCAGTCAGTGCCAAAGGCTCCTCAATCCTTGAAATGCCTGGCTCCCTTTCTTCATTTCATCACACTAAAGAAATTTGGTTTACCAGACCCACAATTAGAGAGAACTTCCCTTATCTTTGTTCTGCCGGAACTGAATACTACATAGACTAAAGTTTAGCTCATTTATGCTCTCAGCACTGGAGATAGGAAAGTGAGAGAGTGAGAATCTGTTAGAAGGTCCAAAAGGGTCATATGTAAGTTGGCATTTCAAGATCATGTCCCTACACAAGTACTTTTGTTCTCTATAAAAGACTCAGGAAGACTTTAGCCCTGCTGGCCGCCATCTCCTTTGATTCTGCAACAACTGTAACCTCTAGGCAAGAATTTCCTGGCATTTGGATTTTTTTTTTTTCTTAAATCGCACAGGCATCAAGGATAGCACTGTGTGTCTGCAGAAGTCCCACCCCCAAATTAAAATGAGCCAGAATTATAGAACTTCACTACTCCTAGAAATTGATGGAAGGAGAGAGAGAGAGAGAGAGAGAGAGAGAGAGAGAGAGAGGACAGAGACAGACTTGCAGAGCAATAGAGCCTCCTACAACAGAACATGGTGTGATGGGGAGGGCTTCTTATACTGCAGACATTTTACAAATCTTGTGGATCTAGAAAGAGTACATCTCAAACGCATAGTGGATAGGGCTCTCCTGAATGCCTGTGGCTTCTTTTAGCTGGCTGTCTCCAAAACCAGGTCCTGGGTAGATCTCAAGAAGGATTGGCCTGACTTACAAGCCCCCCCCCCCGCCTTTTTTTTTTTTTTTTTTTACCTTCAGCAGAGAAAAGCACCCCTTTACACATATGATGAAGCCTCAAGACTCATCCTTCTCTCCTTCTCTAGAATTCTGTTCTGTGGCAAGACCTACACTAAACTTTTTTTTTTTTCTTCAAGGAGTGGGGAGAATCTTGTAAAAATTTTATGCCAAACAAAGTTATAAAAACTTCCAGGGCGTTGCCTTTTCTAAAAGTTTATATGAATAATAAAGAGTGTAGTCGCGTGCACGCTACACTGGCCAGCTCAGAGCAGGAAGGGTTTAGTAAACAGCGTTATCCATCCCTAGGGCACCAGGAAAACCCCAGGGCTACTCACTTCAGGGAATATTGACCTGAAGAGAAATTGACTACAGATTCCTAAGAGGGGCGGGAGGATTGGAGTGAGGGAGAAAGAGGCAGTGCCCTTGACTCCCTTGAAGTTCAAAGTTTTTCCTTTGCCTTCTTGAGCAAAGGTCTCTCTCTTCTGTCAGCTTCTCAAGAAATGAGCTCAAGGTAGTTCCTTCCTCTGCAGTTAATTGGTTTTGGGTAACTCCAGCTTTCTTTACTCTAGACTGCGCCCCTATCATGCTTTCTTCCCAACCCACTGCCTCCTAGAAGTGCTTTCCAGCCTTTCATTCTGTGAGACCTGAACCCAGGGGCTTTCCCTCAGAGTTAGGGCAGAAGGCCCACCTTCAAGACACTTCTGCTTTGCATTTCTCAAACCACCTAGGGTCTGAGTGACAAAGAAACTCCAAATCCAAGCCTACTTCCAGCTAATTTCTCACTCCAAGCGCCTCTGACTCCCCCTGCACCCCCAAAGTCCATAGTGGAAAGGGGGTGGGGCCCAGAGAACTCTCTCAGCCCACACCACTTAATACCCTTGTAAACTCCCACGTGCGCTATAAACTTGGATTTTTACAACCAACATTCCTCCTTAGCTCCAGGAAACTTTGAACTCGGCCTCTGGTTTATTTACTTGGGGGGGGGGGGGGGGGGGGGGGGGGGGGGGGGGGGGGAGCTGAGAAAGGCTGATGGAAAGGAGGGAAAATGTGGGGCAAAGGGATGATGGGGTGGGGGCGCCTGGGGTGTGTTGGAAGAGCCAAGACCATCCACTGGGGGTTTGTTTACTGTTTAGGACGGAAGCATTTTCTAACACAGGCCAGACTGGGTCGTTAAGGGTGAAATGAAACTGGGTTTAGAGGCTCGGGGACGCTTTATGGCGGCGTCTAGACTGCGATCTTTTGTTCCAGGGCAGCGTTGCGGCTGGAGGGGATTACCCCAAGGGGTTGAGTCCAGAGTGCCCCTGCTAGCAAGGGGGGTTGGACATCCCAGGAGTATGAAGGTGGGTTTGCTTGGGGACTAAAGACCCCTCCTCTCCTCTTCTCTTCTCTTCTTCCTCTCCCTTTCTCCCTCTCTCTTCCCCTTTTCCCCTTCTCTCTGTCCGTCTCTGTCTGTCTTTCTGTCTCCTCTCCTCTCTCTCTCTCTCTCTCTCTCTCTCTCTCTCTCTCTCTCTCTCTCTTTCTGTCACCACACCCTGGCAGGTTCTTGGACTCACATCACATAAACCTTTGATTTTCTTTCATGATAACTCTTCTCTCATTCACCAGAAATATCTTCTGGAAGAGAGATTCTTTTCTGAGCTTGCACCTTTGTAGAAAAGTGATAATTGCACGTTCTAAATATTTTTCTTCAAAACTGGCAGTCCTTTGGAGGCTAACAGTCTCCTTTTAAAATAGTTTGTTCTCTGCTTGTCTATTTTTATAAAGAAAATATGGCCAGCATGATAGCGGTCCCTGGTATAGCTAGATATAGTAGATAAATATCACATCCAAGAAACCCCCCCATACACAAATGCAGAGGACCCACAGTTGTATTCCTGTTTAGGTTCATTAAATACTGACTGTTCAGACACCAGGGAAGAAGGACATAAGCTGGGCACATCAGGTCATGTTCAATGCAGACAAACATACACAAACTATACCCCTCCCCATGAGCACACATTAGGTGCCGCCGCCTTGAATAATAAAATGTTTGCAAGCACATGAAAGAAAGCTTGTGAGCCACAATACTTCCAAGTTCACAAATCTCAAAGAGCCATACAATTACAAAAGAGAGATTCATAGACCTAAGCTGTAGGATAGAGCAGAAAGTAATATCTATACTCGAGACCCAAGGTACTTTTCCCCTTCGTTCAACAAGCATGGATGAAAATATTATCTTGGAATTCCATAAGGGCAGAAAGACAGAAGGGAAATGATAAAATTGGTACTAATCCTCTTACCCCAAAGAACAAATTAAAAAAAAAAGATAGATGAGTTCTTATTGAAAGAACTGAAAGGAATGGTTAACTTTCAACTGAAGAAACATGCAGCAAGCAAATACAGACTGGCATAAAGACTGTCCCTTAAGTCACCTCCTTCTCTGGTGCCCTATTTGCAGAATCCCTACAAAACACATCTCTGGAGCTTTTTATTCAGGGACAGCTAACATATAAAAGTCAAGGTGGCCCCAGTCTAGGTGTCTGGTTCTGTCTGGAGGAGTTTGACCATTTGGGCCAAAGGGGAAGGGGATGGGCCCCATTTTTTCCTCCCCTAGTGGCTGTGAAGAAGATAGGAAAGGGGCTGGTTTGGCTTCTTCTCCCCTCCATTCTTTAAAATTGTTTATTAAAATTCCAATACACCTGAGGGGAGAGGGAGGGAGGGAGGGGAGAGAGAGAGAGAGAGAGAGAGAGAGAGAGAGAATCTTACCCTCAAATCTACATATTTGACTGTGACAGAGGGAGACATCTGGCAGGAGGGTAGTGGAGCCAAGAAAATTCCTATAAATTTAAATTTGATGATGGTTACAATTAACTCCCCAACAAACGTGTACTTAAACAGGAAGCTTTGCTGGGCATTTGGGTGCAGCTTGAGCTGCACTCGAGAAAAAAGAGTTTAGGACTAACCATAGAATGTGCCCTGGAGCAACCCTTGGTTGCCTCTTGCCCCTGCTTTTTAGTGTCTCCATACTAGCCTACCTCACCTCAGAAGGCCAGTTTTCAGCAGCAGAATCCAATCCAATTGTAGCTTTCTCTCCTCCTCTTCCTCCTCCTCCCATTTCTCCTCTATCACTACCACCACCACCACCTCCACCACCACCACCACCACCACCACCACCACCACCACCACCACCACCTCTGCTGTTTTGTGAGCACAGGGGGTTTAAGAGGAGAGGGGTTAATAAAAAGGTCAAATAAAATCATAATATTGAACAGAATGAAATATCTTTATTTACCACCAAAAATTCACAACAATCCCTCTGAGACAGGAGTAGGGTGGGGATTGCACACATACACACGCACTCACGCACATGGATAGAGATGGGTGATTAGAATCTCACTTAGCCTCCCCCTTCCTCTCCAGGTAGAGAGGCTTATGAAAAATATTTACATAAATGCAGACCCCAGCTAGAGGGAGGTGCCCAACCCCATCTTTCTATGCCCCTTCCACCTCAATCCTGTTTCTTTTAAAAGAGGTACGAACTGCATAGACTAGCAATAAATCCGCAGGGGTGGGGGTGGGGGTAGGGCACTGCCTGGGAAAAGGTTAGGACAATTCGATGCACCAGGTAGGAGTTTTCAAAAGAGGGGTCTACACATTTAGGGCGAGAACAATTAGGCTCAGGCGGGGCCAGGCGCAGACGGAGGTAGGATTTGGACTTTGCACACCTAACACCAGGTCAAACATACAGGAATTTCACAGCAAGGCAGGATCACATTTAGCAGCCCCCTAACCGAGGGGCAAGGTGGGGTGGGGGCGGGGAGCCTGGGAGGTCTCACAGACAAGGTGGCTCAGTGGATCTTTTCACTTGGTCTAGGGAAGACTTGAGTTCAAGGATTGTTCGGCTCTGGCGCCCACTGTGCCCGCCCCTCCTCTCACCCAATCCGAGCAGCAAGACTTTGTTGCAAGGTGTATTTTCTTTTAAATAAACAGTCTTGGGGCCTTGGCGCCAACGGGGTCCACTAACCACGAGTCAGACACTTCCCTCACTCCTTTTTCCAGGCCGGGTCTCTGTCCCCTACAGTGAATTAGACCCGAGGCCAAGGAGGGTCTAGAAGGAAGTGCCAGTAACGGCAGTGGGGGGCCAGCCCTGGCCACAGTCCAGTTTTCCACCCGCGGGGGGGGGGGAAAGACGAGTTAGAAAATAAAAAATAAAATAAAATAAAATAAATTTCCCGCTTTCCCTCCCTCCCACCCCAAACGGTCAGGTCTGCAGTTACAGTAGTGGATTTCCTGAAAAATACTGCAGCCGGTCTCTGCTCAGTTTTTTTTCTTTCATTCTTCTGTTCTGAAACCAAATTTTCACTTGTCGGTCTGTCAGGTTCAGCATCCGGGACAGCTGCAGCCGCTTCTCTTTGTTGATGTACACGTTGAAGAAAAACTCTCGCTCCAGTTCCCGGATCTGGAATTTCGAATAAGGGCAGCGCTTCTTGCGGGTGCGGGGGGCGTCTGGAGGGAGGGGAAGGGGCAAGTGCGAGGAGAGGGGAGAGAGACACGTGAGACCCCGGGCGACCCCAGCCAACCCTGGCCGCTGAGGCTCAGCGGCACAGCTCCCAGTCCCGCCGCCGCCGGGCAGCCCTCCCTCTAGGCCGGCGGCTCTTCTTCCGTATCCGCTGTGCTGGGGCAAGCCTTGATCCCACTGCTAGGTTCACTGAGAACCTAGTTCCCCCTGACCCTCAGCCTAGCTGACAGGGTCTGAGGGTGGAGGAGGAAAACCTGCCTGCACCACGTGCTTTCCCTGGGGTGCCCTGTCTACTGCGGGTCTCTGCTCTTGCCCTTTCCGAGCCGCCCTCCTAATGCTTCTGCAAATCCGGAACCCTTCCTCCAGAAATCGGAGGGAGCCGCGGAGAATCGGCGCGAAGGAGTGAGATCAGGCGAGAGCAGTGAGGAATCCGGGAGGAAACTAGCCGGTAGAGGTAGCCGGACACCCACGAGCCTCCTGCGGTGCCCTGGCGCCCCGGGACACCCCGCCGCCTGTCTGCCCGGCCTCGCACACAGCCAGGCTGGGCCTACCCAGAGGCCTCAAACCCTGGAGAGCCACCGCCACCCTCGCCTGCAGCGCAGGGAAGCTCTGATCCTTTCCCCATTCCCCTCCACCGCCAAACCCCAGCTTGCCCCGGTTTCTTCTCAAAGACACGCGAACACGTAATTTGAACATTTTTAAAAAGTCGTTTTAAAAAGAAACGGAGCGGCCTTGGAGAGCTTCTCTGGACTTCAGTTCTGCCGCGTCGCTTCTGTCCCTTACCTCTCTCCTTCTCTGGATTTCTCCCAGTCTGTCCCTCGCCCTCCCCTTTCCCCCTCCACCCCCCCCCTCCCCCCCCCCCCCAGCAGCCCGACTCCCCATCCTTTCTTAAACGCTCCTCTAAGTTCACGATCAAAGTTAATATCGCCCGCAATGGTGGCACTTTTAAAAATTTCACAGACCGAGGGAGATAACGGAGGAGGGGGGCTCACCCGGCTTTTCCAAAGAGCCCCTTTCCCTCCCTCCCCACCCCTTCTCCATCGTAAAAAGTCGAGTCGTTGGGAGAGAGGGCTTTGTAGGTTATAATAAAATCCTTTGAATGCTTATAAAACTCCACATAAAATCGGACTGACCCAAAACACGAGGCTGTCCGCGCTCCCCTGGCCTCCCCCCCCCCCCCTACTACAACCCCCCTCCGCCCCCCCCCTCGCTGCCCTCGGGTTCCCGGCCGCTGCTACCTACTGGGGGCGGCTCCCTTGGCCGGCTCCTTGGTCGCCGAGTGGGAAGAACTGGACGAGCTGGGATTCGTGTTCTCCTCCTCGGCCTCGGCCTCAGCACCGGCCTCTGCCCGGGACGCAAGTCCCGAGGCGGGGGGCGCCTCAGGCTCCCCCTTGGCCTCGCCCTTGCCGGAGCAGGGGGGCTCGGCGGGCGCATCTCCGCCACCGCAGTAGGCGTTGTCGAAGAAGCGGTCGAAGGCTTGGGGCAAGACGCTGTTCTTGTTGACTGAGGAGTAGAAGCCGGCGGGGGCCGCGTGCGGGGCGCTGGGGTGGTGGTGGCCGCCGTAGGAGCCTTCATTTTTCATGAGGATCTCAGTGACTGTGGAAGGAGGCAGGCACTCCCGGTGCATAAGCTCGTCGGCCGCCGCATAACAAGACGAGTAGCTGTTCCGATGGTGCCACTTCCCGGAAGGTTCCAGGCCGTAGGAGACCTCCCGGACCGGGGGCACTTGGGCTGAGTAGGGATAAGAAATTTGACGAGAGGGGGCCTGGGGCAGGAAGGAAGAGACGGTGGAAAACTCGGGCACGTAGTAAGTGCAACTGGGCAGATAGAGGTTGGAGGTGCAGCTCCCTCGTTCGCCGAAGTCAGCGCCCCTCTCCTTGCGCGAAGGCGAGCAGAAGTTGCCCAGATTGACCGAGTTAAACATCGTTCTCTTCTCCTGCCTCCTCCGGCTGGAGGTTTTGGACCCGATCTAGCGAGGGGGGAAATTTTGGGAAGGCGAGATGACGCGTTATCCGTCTTAGTCTCTCTCCCCGAGCACGTGATCCAAAGTAGATATTGTCATATATCAGTTCGGAGCACTTCGCAGACGTAGGAGGGGTTCTCTCTTAGGTAAGATCGGGGACGTTCAGGCGATTGGTTTGCAAACACCGCAGAAACATTATGAAAATCAATTGCAGATTTGTATTCGTTTTTCTCTCGTCACTCCCCTCCTCTCCATTCCACAGAGAGAGCAAAGGAGGAGAGAGAGAGGGTGGGGGGGGGGGGGGGGGGGGGATGGGGGGGGGCGGTGGCTGGGAGGGGGTAATTGTAATTTTTTTTTTAAGCTGCTGCTGCTGCTCTTTTCCCCCTAGGATTGGGGGAAGGAGAAGGGTTTTCCTTTTAGGAGTCTTGGTCCCTTCCTTATGACAGGCTGGGGGTAAGAGGAAGGGCCTTTTCCTACCTGATTTCCCCAGAAATATAGATGCTTCCCCTCAAGTCTCAGGGACTCTTACTCTTCTACCTGAAGAATCAGAGCTTGTTCACAGGAAGTCCTTTATATTATTTTCCTGGCCAGAATCGGGTGAGCTAGCTCCCTTATAAGACAGGAAGTGTATCTGAAGTTTCCCAAAGGTGAGACAGCCCAGCTATGAGCGAGTGTCCCAACTTTGTCTAGCTTGCTGTGCTGCCGCTGGCTAGGGACTCCTATTAGTCATAAACCAGTGGTGAGCAGTGCGCCAGCCGCCCAGCCGGTGCCTGGCAAAGTCTGGGAAAAACCTTCTCTAATGTTGTGTTAAATATTTAGTATGAGAGAGTGGCCCTGGGTGAATATTTCATGCCTGCCTTTATTGTCAATCAATGTGCAGAAAGCTACATTCACTGTGGATTTTAAAATCCCAAACCCCAAAGAAAAAGATTTAGAATGAGAGTCATCTATCTTCTCATCTGGAGCCCTTTGGGTTGGGAGCTCAGCTTCAGCTAATAGGCTGAAAAGAAGCCTGGCAGTGAGGTCCAGGCAGGATATATGCTAAAGGAACTACATTTGGGGAGGTTCTATTTTTTTTTTAATGATTTGGGGCGCTTAGGTGGATAGAGAGGCTAGGTGTCTATCTCTAGTATCAATCAAAAAGTAGGCAGGGTAGGGCCTGAAGTCCCCAGTCCATTTCACTCCTTTTTCCTGCTTCCTCTCTATGCCTCAGTCCAACCCTGCCTTCCTTCAAATCTATAAGCCTCCTTCCTGGAGTTCTGTGTTCAGAGGGGAATATTCAATGATTCCTTAAGCCTCCAATCCCTTTGGCCATTACAGCACACATCTGGGCATCTGAATATAACTTTATGGAAATGTTCTGGGCTGGATCCATGGTGCCAGAACAACTGGCACAAACAGAAAGCAACAGGAACCTTAGTCAGGAGCTGTCAGGACATAATGTGTTAGAAAAACGCAACTCAGCCCTGTACTCTTAGGCAAAACCAAAGGTAGTCTAAATCGGTCCACCACCCTCAGGGCTGACTTCAAATTGGTTTTCCTCTTTAAAGTGTATTTAATTTGATTTTCTTTGTTAAAGGATGAAGCACTGAAACCTTCAATCAGACAGGAAAGACAGAAATGGTTAGCTTATTTCCAAATATATCCTCCCAAATCCATTCCTTCTCAACTCTTCTACCTGCCCAAATTTACTCAGTCTTTACAACACCACTTTGGTGGAATCTGCCTCTACCGTGGCTGTCTTGTGTGTGTGTGTGTGTGTGTGTGTGTGTGTCTCAAATACTGGAGAAGAGACTTGCAGTGCCTCTCTCTATGTTTGCTTCTTGTGCTTTCTGGTCCTGGCCAGATCTAACTGAAGGCAAATAACTAGATTGGGGGCATTTCTGTAAAGAAGGGACCAGAAACAGAAGATTATGTTGCAATTCCCTTCTCCTTTACTCTTTTTTATAGGAGGAGCTGGGGGCAACATTTTTAATTATAATGGTGGTAAACAACGGACTGGGGCTTTTTATGGGTTTTGCGTTGACCTCATTAAACTTGCGTTTACTGGAGGCAAAATGCTCCCCAAACAGTGATAGAAGCCAGCAAGAAGAAGGCCAGAGGTACCCCATCTCTTGCAGAGATGAGGGTGGTCTTGGCTCCTGCTTTCCCTATATTCTCATTAGGTTTTTCTTTCTTTTTTCTCCTGCTCTTCTGGGCAGTGTGGGGCTCAATCCCCTAAGTCCTATTTTGCCCAGTCTGGGAGAGAGGTGGGGGTGGGGGGTGTCTGCTTCCTGTGAGAAGACAGCTGTGGGCCTGAGCACTTGAATTTGACCACCAAAGTTTATTCCTGGGCCACCATAAAAGTGAGGCAGGCGGCTACAAAGAGCAGTCTGATTTTCTTGAAACTAAAAGAGGAAAGCAAAGGAGTGTAAAGAAAATGATGTCTAGGAAACTTTAGGATCTTCCAAAAGACTTGTAGGAAGGAATATTCTTCTCCACAAAAGCAAAGCAGGAAGTTTAATTTTTTTTCTGGCATTGGTCTTTCAAATAATTTAAAACAACCTTTAAAAAACCCTCCGTAACTGGGTCAAGGAGAGAGGGCCCCTGGTTTCTGAGGTCACTTAGCTGTTGATTAGCAAAAATGCTTAAGGATAGGGTATTGGCTTACCTGCCTGGCTTTGGGTCCAGACCACCTGGAAGCCTTCACTGGGCTTGTACCCTCTCATTCTGGGGCTTCTGCTCACAACATCCTTTATATTTGGATGGAGGGACACATCTGTGTCTCTCCAATCCCATCACTTGCAAGCACTACTGAAGGCAACTGATTTATTGTTGTTGTTGTTGTTATTATTATTATTATTATTATTGTCTCAAATGCTTTGTGCCAGCCATCCCTCCATCTGCCTAGAGTCCTAGCTTTTACCAAAATACTTTGTGTGATAACCATTGTACCAAAGTGTGGATTTTTGGTGGCCTTATTCCCTGATAGCTTGGCAGCTAGCAAGCCTCTGCAGTCTGGGCTGTTGCTGCCTCGGTGGTCTGGCTAGAACTAGGACAGATTCCAGCGGCCTTTCCTCCCACACAAGGACAACAGGGCCTGATTCAGAAGGGGGCACTGTCTGCCGAATTCTGTCATGGGCGGTTCCTACATCAGCCTCCTGAAAGCAGCTCTGGGCAGCCCTGTGGCCTCTTTTCCTCCTCATCCTTCCTTGAATTCTAGAGAGCAGTTCTTGATAAGGGAAAGAGACCATCCTACAGACTGCAAGCTAGAAAGAAAATACTGGGAGGAAAAAGGAGGCCTTAAAATTCAGTCTCTTGTAGAGTCAATAAAAAGAAGGAACTCCTACACATGTTCCCAGGCAGGACTGGTGAAGAAGGCATCTCAATTAGAACAACTTGCATCTTCTTGCGAGTTTTTCTTTCCCTTAGCAGCAGTGTGGAAACATAGAATAAAATTCTGTATTGTGCTTTGGGATTTTCAAGCTAGAGGCTTATTTTGAACCTGGGATACCCACACCTCACCCTGTTCTCAGAGATCCAAAACGCCTATTTTCTCCTCAGTCCAGGTCAGCCCTGCAAACCCAAGGCTTCAGATTAGGCCACCAAAGCAGCCGGTGGACCTGCTGGAGTAACATCGGGCCTATGGACAAGGTAGGGGGTGCAAAGAGCAAAGCCGGCAGCTCCTCCGCCCAGTTTCCTCCGCGGAGGGGTTGTCCCAAGAGGCTAGCAATGTGACCCCATTTCTCCCATAAAAGCTCCATTTTATGAGCCAGTTTTACCCCCACCCCCCCCCCCCCCCCCCCCCCGCTCTAAAATGAAGGACATGTCTTAAAAGCACTCTGAAGATGGAGCCGCGGCCATTGGGCCTTAATTTCCAAAGCTAGTTGCAACTCCTTAGAAAATACCTTCTCTGGGGGGAGATATGCCCTCTTCGGCCACCGGGATCTCCCAACTCGCTGCAGAGCAGAGGCCGGGTTAGCTGGTGCCGCCATTCCCCCGGCTTTAGCGCCTACTTAGGCTCGGACCCAGTCCCCGCTGATCAAAGTGAGCTCGCGGCATTTTTATGAGATCAACTTCAGTGGCTCCTTACTTGTAATCAGATGCCTGGGTCGAAAATGCTCGTCAATCCAAAATGGAAAAGGAGGGAGGGAGAGAGAGAGAAAGAGAGAGAGAGAGAGAGAGAGAGAGAGAGAGAGAGAGAATGAGAGAGAGAGAGAGAATAAAATTAAGGTAACCCAGAAGATCCCAATCACCCAGGGAAAAGATCCCTTTCCCTGAGTAAAATGGTTTGTGGTTCTGTCCCAGCTTTCAGGCCCTGCCTTCTGCCTGCACATTGACTTTTGAGCTCTAATGCCAGGGCGGGCAGAGAGGAACTCTGATTAGCCTGTGCTAGGAAACTCCATGCGTAGCTTCCACAGTGGAACTGGCTTGCGTGGAAGAGGTTTATGGACAGCATAGAACTGCACAAGGAAAGCACCTTCGGCTCCTGCTTTAAGTCTCTCCCCCCCTCGGCGGTCTCCGTGGTCTCCGTGATTCTTTCTTCACTACAGCCAGAAGTTGAGTTACAGGAAGATTCGCCAGAGATTTATCGCCTGGCCCCAAACTTGGAGAGCCTCGTTGTCATAAACAGCCGTCTATTGTCTAGACTTTTATCTCCGGGTATGGATCTGGATCTTGCATTAGTGAGGCTCAGGGGATACGGACTGTCTCCGTGGTGTGTGCAGTGCAGCCGGTGCCTGCCGGCGATCACTGGGAGTTTGTTTGGGTCAGTTTAGAAGCATGAACAAATTTGTTCTTGGAGCTGTGCAGGTATACCTAAGTGTCCACGGGTGGAGACCTGAGGTAGGAAAGGTCTCTTTCTTTCTCTGCCTGGGAATATTCTGGTGCGTGTACTTGTGCGTTGGGTGAGAATTTGTCACGGTGTTCTTTGTTCTGGGCATTTTAAGTGTTCCTGTCTGGGGTTTTTCGGGTTTTATTAACCTGCATCCGCTTGGCTGGTTTATGTCCCTTCCAAGCAGATCATCTGGTGTTTTTCAGTATCAGAGCCTATTGTATGTGTCTGCCTTCTCTGGGGGAAATGGTTTGGGGTGATACCTCCTCAACCTCTTGCCCCCTTCAGGTTCTCCTCCCTATCACTGTCACAGCCTTGACTTTCACAGGGTGTCTGGTGCCTCGCTCTTTTCAAGTCCCCTAAATCTCCAAAGAGCAGTTTTCTGTTATAGGAAAACACTGCTACAGGCTGAGGTCTGAATATGGCTGTCTCTCCCACACTATGGGGAAGCATCCTTTTGACTTCCTGGGGTCCCCCTTCACAAGCCAAAGGCCATCAGAAGGGGCCTCCGCAGGCCATTCCAACCATTTGGAATGCTATGAGCAGAATTCTAGGCCATGCCAAAGAAGGTCTGCCACCCCCTCCATGGGGATTCTTAACAGCAGATGTCCCCACCTTGGTTGCCCTCATTCCCCACACAAAGGACCCAGGCACTTTGAGACATGGAGGCACTTTGTTCAGATTAAATCTCTTCAGATCCCAGGGTCAGACATTCTGTGGAGAAACCAGGATCCCTTAATACCACCAGAAATAAAGACATGAGTCCTTTTGTTTTTCATGAGATACTGGACCAAGATAGGAGGCCCAAATGCTCTATCAACTGCCTCTATCTGCTGCTCCTGCTGTCTCAGCCCACTTTGGGTATCTTATAGACTGGAGATATTCCCAACCAGGTAGGTAGAGTGAGATGGAGCTGGTCTTAGGGATCAGTTTTCCAGTTGGCAAGGCAAAGGTAATAGCTAACAGCAAAGTGGGTGTTTTAGAGCATTGCGTTTAGCTAGAATCACCACTCTTGAAGCATTCACCAGCCCCTCCCCTTGCTATAGAATTTCAATTTTGAAATAAATAATTAGGTCTTAAGCTGGCTCCATGAGCACAGAGGAGCAAAAAAAATAAAATAAAATAAAATAAAATAAAAATAAAAAAAATAAAATGGTGAGATTCAGAGAGAAGGAAGTGAGTTCTCCATAGATAACCCCACACTAATAAACCTCCTCCTAGCTTCACTACACCCCTAATCTCCACATTACCCTGGAAGGAAGGAAAGAATCAAGGATCCAGGCTTAGGCTCTTCTCCCCTCCTTCCCTCCCTCCCTCCCTCCCTACCAGCCAACTGCTCTGTATCTCAAATAGCCTGTCTCCTGCTCTGCCTTACTCTCTCAGTGCCTGGCCTTCCTCCATTTCTGCTTCTTAGCTCTCTGCAACCAAGAAAGATCTAATATACTAGCTTCTCCAACCCAAGGCCCAGGCTGGGGTGAGTACCAGGTCCTTGCAGCTAGAATGTTGCTTCCAATCTCACCAGCTGCACCCACCTTTGGTAGTTGCATGGTTAAAATGCTTCTCTCTCACTCCCCTCCTTCTGTCCCTTTCTTTCCACCTCAGGATCTGAGAAATAAATAAATCCAAGCCTACCGCTACACCAGCCCTCCCAATCCCTGTGACTTTGCTCCTCCTTACCGAATATATCGCTTTGTTTTCAGAAGAAAACTGTAATACTCAGACAGACATTTAAGCTGTAAATGAAGTTTTCTTTATGATGCTTAATTTTCTCTCCAATTCTTAAAGTCCTTCTCCACTTTGCTGCTGTGGAAGGGTTTTACAAGACTGCAGGGGAGATGGGGAGTAAAGAAATCGTGCCCAGAGTTAGAGACAATGGTGAAAGATACAGAAGACAGAAGAGATGGGGGCCGCCCCAGCTGGCAGGGAGTGGAACCGGAGGCAGAAAAGGAGAGAAGTTTCCGGCAGTCTTCATTAGTTGACTTCCCAGTCTACAGCCACAGCTTCCCCGGGGGCTGCAGAATTCACTCCCAATAAAGAAAGGAGGCTTTAAAAAAAAAAAAAAAAAAAAAAAAAGTCCTGTGTTTACAAGACCAGAAATGCCAGCGCTAAGTCCTTCCAGAGAGAAAGGCTGAAATGGAGGACTGACGCCTTCCTTATAAGGTATGATGCTAACTTGACCTTCACTTTGTCATGGTGCCCCCGCCCACCCAGACTGCTGCAAACCCGCCAGGCAGAGCCAGCTCAACTGACCCTTGTCTCTATTTTCCTCATGCCTCTTTCTCATTCAATCTTTTCCTTCCCTTCCCATTTGTACCTTTTTTTTTTCTTTTTTCTTTTGTATTTCTTTTCTTATGTTTTATTTCCTGGTTATACCTGCTGCTCCTTTTTGTTCATATCTATCTTACTCATGGTCTCATACTTTCTCTCAACTCTCTTTCACTTCACTCTCTGCTTCTGCTTCTGTGGTCATCTCTTCCCCTCTTCCTCCTAGAGCCTTCAGATTTCTCAACTCTCCAAACCAACAACAACAAAGTTTAAAATCTTCCCCTGATCCTTCCTTAAATCATCTCCCTAGCTCCAGCTGGGCATTTGTCTTGACTCCAGTGTTGCTAAGGCATGGATTCCAGGAAAGACAAATTGGGGATAAAAGAGGGATTCACTCTGGGCCTAGTTGTGAGGTTGACAATGAACTTGATTTTGATAAGCCCCTGTCTTGTTCTCATGGACCACTCCAAGCAAGTCTCCAGAACCCTACGGTCTTGTACTGAGAACTAAGTCTCCTACTGAGACAAGAGCAGCACCCATTACCCTCTAGGCTAAAAGGGGCTGAGTATCAAATTTGTATTTCCCCATCTTGGTCTTTGGACTTTATATACCCTAAAATCCTAGAGCTTTCCCTTAAAAAGTCGAGGGGATGAGTTTAGAATTTTAGGGGTTTCTGGAGATTCCCACACAGGTAATAATAGGAAAGAGAAGGGTTCCTGAGGCCTCTCTCCTTGCCTCCAGCTTCCAACAAAGCCTTCAACATTAACTCTAATCATATCTTGTGTGGTTATAAAATAATATTATTGACACCATATAATTATCTATTATCTACTTACTTGTGATAATTACAATATTAGAGGAGGCAGGTCTATGCAGACAAAGTGAATCCAAGCTAGAATCCAAAATGAAAATGAAACTGTATCAGAGATTAGAGTACTTCAACAGATCTCATCATTTCTCAGCAGTGTTTCAAATCTGTAAACCTTCACCTTGGGCCTCCTTGTTTTAAGAGTAACTATTTTTCTTCTATATTCTTTCT
Organism: Montemys delectorum; assembly: GCA_019843815.1. Classification (NCBI taxonomy): domain Eukaryota; kingdom Metazoa; phylum Chordata; class Mammalia; order Rodentia; family Muridae; genus Montemys; species Montemys delectorum. The sequence goes on along the minus strand of JADRCD010217740.1, from coordinate 8,510 downwards.
CTCTCTTCCTACAATTATCTGGATAACTATGTGAATTCTTCCTTGAATACCACTGTATAGTCAGGGTAGGGGTTTCAGCCGGAAGTGGAGGGGACAGGATTCCACACAAGGAGGGGGAGCTGAGAGAGTCCGGAGTTCTTACATTCCCAGACTTTATAGTTCTGTCTAGTGTTACATTGTTTCTTCAGGCAAAGATCTTTGTTCCCTTTCAGTCATATTTCTCCCTTCCCCCTCCCTTTCTCTCTCCCCCCCTTTTGGTCCCTTTAAAGGAGACTCAGATCATCTTCTGCTCTTAATAGATGACTATAAAAGTAAAATTAATTCCCCCTTGCCCTTTAATATCAATATCTCTCTGTTAAGTATGCACATCAGTGAGAATAAACAGAATTAAGTACTACAACCCAAACCAGCAATTATACCCAAGGTGTTTTTTTTTCTCCCTTTCATGGGTCTGGCTTATCTTGGGGTGTTCATTCTGGTGCAAGATAACCCGGGCATAGTTGTCTATTTTTTTTTTTTTTTACAAGCTCGTCGGAGCACGATAGAAAAGCAACTGTAAAGGCAGAGAGAGTAAGAGCGGCAAAAGGAACCACCCAGAAATGTAGGAAAAGGAGCCGGCAGAGGTCCCCAACATCGAGAGAAGGACAGAAGACACAAACGGAGAAAGGTTTATATTTTTTTTGTGTCTTTTAAACTTGGATTTGGAGTTCAATGAAGAAAAGGCAAAATGTAGGCCAGAGGACCAGACGGGAAGAGGATGGTCCACAGCTCATAGTGTGCCGGGCCCAGATGGAAGGAACTCTGGACAGGAGTTCTAGGCGCCAGGACGGGCACAGTCCTGAAGGCTGGGGGCTGGCCCCTTGAAACCCTCCTCTCCGGCTGCCTGAGATTTTTTGCTCTCCTTATCATCCCTATCTTTATGACGAGGCTTGTTAACACGACCAGCGATCTGACCACGCACATCTATCTCCACCGCACACGCGCTCAGCTGAGCAGCGGCCGGCGGGGGGACTAGGAGGCACTAATTAATTGATTCCTTGGACTGTAAAATATGGCCGCGTCTACACGGAACCTGTGGACTCATAAACAATATGTCTGCAGATGTGAGTGCACTGTCTCTTAAAGAATTTTTCTATTGGTATGCGTATTAGAACCCAGGATTTGAAAGATTCAAATAAGATTGCTTTTTCATAAGCCACAACATAGTACAATGCCAGAAAATTCTGCAAAAACTTGGGTTATGGAGTAGGTTTTCTCTGAGTGGCCTGAAGCCTCCATCCTTCCTGGGAGCAGGGGAATGGGCCCAGGTTCAGGCCTTGCTTTGTGATGCTGCCTAGGCTAGAGATTATAAAATATATATATTTTTAAATTTATAAACCCTAACCTAAAGGAGCCTAAGCACAGCCCTTACCTAGCTCTCCAGATCACTGTCCACCCCTTTCCTATCTGTCTGCATAGAGCATTGGTATAAAGTGCTTGCATTAGTCTTAGAAGAATGTGTCTTGAGACGCACGATGTGACATGATTAAATAGCTCTAACAATTCTATATAAGCTCGATTCCATACTGAATCTTGATGCAAATAGGAGTTAATATGTTCTCAACAGATACCAGCTTCAGACAAGAGACAGAACAGGGAACTAAAAGTGACCATATATACAATAATGCTTGTTGACATACATGGCTATTTCAAAGACAGAAATACTAGGCAGAAACACAAATAGGAAAAAATTTAGCCAGTGGAGATTGTCATTACTAATGTCATCACTGCTTTCTAGCCTTGGGTGACTCTCTTAAACCTGGCTGTGTTCCCTACATTCAGCATGGCAGAGAGGCTTCCTGGCTTCCCAGTCCCTCAGCTCTGATTCTAATATTTATTTTTAAAAACCTCCAGAGAAATGTATATCACAAATAATATGTGAGTTTAAAGAATATGTCAATGTAATTTACAGATTTTTTTTTTCATATACTGGGTTGATATGCACTTCGTATGTATGTAAGAATGTGATATAATTTTCACTGAGTTTTTTAGTGCTGTATTAATATTTGGGTGCATTTCATGCAACAGTTCCACATGTTACAGAATGTAGAAACACGTGACTGAATGAACCCAGAAAAGTACAACCTTTATGTAAGATATATGAAGGCCTTGTTTATATATGCAAATAAATTCTTGCTTGTGAATCTAAAGGATATGGTTAATCTATATAGACAGTGCCTCTGTGTATATAGTATAAGGAAACATCTTATTTGTGCACTTTGGTCTCTTTTCGTATATCAGTCATGGCCACAACAGAGCTAAGTGTGTACTTATGGAACATCTTTCCGTGCTTCCAAGTGAACCGTATGCTCCTACAGATGGTTTTCCAGACAAGGTTCCATCCTCTCAGACAGGTCCTTGAGGGAAATTCTCCACTCTTCACTGGATAACAGAAACAGGCATTCGAAGACTGGTCTCTGATTCCTCAGTAAAAGGGTTTTGACTTGAAAAAGGAAAGCCACACATTGGCAAGGGGCTAGTTCTCAAAGGCTAAAGGTTGGGTCTACTTGAGGCCCAATTTATTGACTTCCTGCAAAGCTTCTGCACAGGCCTTAGGAGAATCAACACTAACAAGTTTGGCTAAGGAATCTTAAGAACCTTAGTTTCAACAGGCTAGGTAGTACTTCAGACACAGAATGTTCTTCAAGGTCCCCTGCAAACTCAAGGGACTAGAGACTGGGCGGCACCAGGTCCCAGAGACACAGTCTCCACCGCTCTGGCCAGCAGGGGTCATCCAGTCCTTCCTGGGGGCCTGGCAGTCCTGGGAAACCACGGAGCTACTGGCACTGTTAGGATCAGAGCTGTGCTTTCTTGGGAATCAGCCAGTGCTTTCTTTGGGCGTGCTAGGTTTCTTCCCTGAAGTGAACCTAGGACAAGATTAGTCAGAGATCTCAGAACCGTCTCCTTCCCCAACCCCTCGCCCCGGCCCCCTGCCTCAAGGCCGGGCACCGAGGAGGCTTGAGTCCAGGAGCGGTCTAAGCGCCCGCGGCAGCCAGCAGCGGCGACGCGCCTTTGTCTCGGGCCTCCTCGGGAGAAGCAACCACCAGAGCCGGCCAGCAGCGTTCAGCCGCCTCCAGAGGCCGCGATCTAGAGGGAGAGGCACGGGCCATAGACGTTTGCGCTGAAAATCGGTAACTGTTCCGACGTCCGCTGCCAGGAAGAGGCGTCCATCCTCTCTTAAACCGAAGCGAAAAGTGTGCGAGACTATGGCCCGCGGGCGGGTGATCAGGCTCACGCTCCGCACTACCTTCCGCGTCCACAGACGCACACCGCAGAGGTCTGGCGGCTCCAGGGTGCGTTCTACAGCGGCCTGGGCCTTGCAACCCCTTTCCTGCT
>JADRCD010217739.1:19193-69846 GCA_019843815.1 Montemys delectorum | reverse complement strand
TACCTAAACCACACAGCAAGCTGTGCGTGTCCACCACCTTCTCGATCTATCTCTGAAGGCAAGGCTGAGGCTTCTGTTTAGACCATGTTCACTAGTATGCAAGTGTGTTACCAAGGACGGAGCTCAGGCACTTACATATACTAGGCATGCTATCTATCGCTGAACTATAGCCCCAACTAAGGAACTTTGTTCCCTCATTTCTCTTTCTATTTTTTAAAATTTCTTTTTTTTTTTAAAGATTTATTTATTTATTTTATGTGTATGAGTACACTGTAGCTGTACAGATGGCCATGAACCATCATGTGGCTGCTGGGAATTGAATTCAGGATGCCCCCCCCCCCCAACTCGCTCTGGCGTAATACACTGTAGCTGTCTTCAGACGCACCAGAAGAGGGCGTCAGATCTCATTACGGGTGGTTGTGAGCCACCATGTGGTTGCTGGGATCCGAACTCAGGACCTTCTTACCCGCTGAGCCACCTCACCAGCCCTATTTTTTAAAATTTCAAAACACGGTCTCACTAAGTTGCCCAGGTTAGCTTTGAACTCACTCTATAGCCCAGACAGATACCTGTGCTACCAAGCTCGGCAATGGTGACTGTTTTGTAAGCCCAAAATTTGTCTCTTGGGACTCTTCCTCAAAGGTCTCCTGTTTTAAGCTCTTCTTAAAGGGATCTTTAGCTTTCGCTTTGCCTGGAGAGTCTTGAACCGAACACAAGAGTTCCCTAAACTCTGTAAGATCGCTACACGTGAGTGTCTGTTTCTGCTTTTGGAATTGATCTCTAAGTCTTATATCTGTTCAGCATGGGTCTGTTTATCAGCTTCACGCACGTACAAGGCTGGAGACTGTGCGTGCAAATTTGCCGGTAAATGGGATAGGTTTCTTTTCTGATTTATTTTGACTTTCAGATCATGGAACAAAAATCAGACATACAAGTCATTTATGAGCCTGGCCTGGATTTCAGCTGGCTTCCCTCTAATTCATGTGCTGGGAATAAGAGAGTGGGTGGTTTAGCCATTTGGCTTGGTTGCTCTGTAGTGATTTAGCCAAATACATTGAGAAACAGCAGAGAAAACATGGGGATTAGGAAACACTGCAAAGTTATTTAGATTTTACTACCATTAAATATAGCCGTTACTGAATGACCTCCTGTGTCGTATATTAAGTCTCCCTTTTATCCGGGGTTGAGACGCCACACAGCCCCCTTTTTTTCCCCCCAGAAGAAGGGTACTGAGGAAAGATCAATGCTGACTCGATGGTCCTATCAACTCTTCTAGGCTCAGATAAGATCTCTGGCAGGCAAACAAAGGAACTATTCACAGGGTGTTCTCTTAGGTCAGAGACAGAGGAAGCCTGCAGGACTGAATCTTTCATCTGAGATTAATTATTGGTAATCAAGGGCCTTCAGCAGGGATAGCTCTCTGCGGACGGGCTCTGCAGCAGCCCAGGGATCCAGATCGGACCTTCGCTTGCTGGCCATTATGACAAGACCAGCGGGGCATTTTCTCTTTTTCTTTTCATTTGTTTGCTTGTCTATTTTATGCGTATGGGTGTTTTGTCAGCATGCATGTCTGGCCTGTGCAGTATGTGCATGTATGGTGCCCACAGCATCCCGAAGGAGAGCGTCGGGTCCCATGGGACTGGAGTTACAGGCGACGATTGTGAGCTGCCAGGTTGGGGCTGGGGATTGAACTCAGGCTCCCTGGAAGAGCAGCCAGCGCTCTTAAACTCTGAGCCATCTTTCCAGCTTCCAAAGCTCTTTCCTACATCGAAACAAAACAAAAAACGAAAGTTACCAGGGAAGGCTACATAGGAGTTAAAAATTTCCCAGCAAATGTGCAGGTTGTGCATAGGGAAAATTCTGCTGTTGCCACCCATGGCTGAAGTATTGTTACTGGGGGTGCTCAGGTGGAGAAAGCAGATTTCTTGTTTAATTTTTGTTTGTTTGTTTGTTTTTGGTTTTTTTTTTTCTTTCTTTCTTTTTTTTTCCAGAGACAGGGTTTCTCTGGCTGTCCTGGAACTTACTCTGTAGACCAGGCTGGCCTCGAACTCAGAAATCCGCCTGCCTCTGCCTCCCAAGTGCTGGGATTAATGGCATGTGCCACCACTGCCCGGCTCTTAAATTTTTTTTTTTTAGAAAAGTAACATGTGCTATTGCAAAGTGTCAGATACTGTAAGAAAAAGAAATGAAAAAGGGAAAATTGTTCCTTTCTTCTTTTTTCTCTTCTCTCTTTCAAGCTAACTTTGTTCATCATCTGTGTGTCTACTTAGATTCTCTGCCCATCTCTGACTTTTAGTTGTTTCCTCTCCGTCTGCCTGGGAGCTGACTCTGTGCGGTGATGTCCCCACCACAGACGGGCTACTTAAGCTAGACATGTTCACCGGGGTTTTGCTTTCTTAACGTGCTGTTTTAATGAAGCACCTCTTCCACGAGGTTCCTGGGAACAGTGCTGGAGAGGTCAGTTCCCTCTGACAGTGTTTTTTCCCCCGCTGCCCTGCATTCTGCAGGCTGGATGGCCTCAGGAGGAAGGGTCTCCTGCCTCTGCCATGCGTCTGCCCGAGGATCGCTGGGATTACAGATGCGAGCTACCTCTGCGTTTGTCTCTTGGTCAGTTCTGGGGTCCAGCTCTCTCATCTTCAGACTTTTGTGACAAGTGTTTTGTGACTGCTAAGCCACCTCGATGGCTCTTCTCTTCTTTGTCTTCTTGAGATAGTGTCGTGATTTCAAACCTGGCCTTTCACTCACTGTGTAGCTAAGAATGGCCTTAAACGCCTGATCCCCTTGCCTTCACCAACCAAAGTTTTACTTTTGATGATTTCCCTCTTCACTTTTCCGTTCTATTCTAGAATGTCTTCTGTATAAACAGTGGGTTTTCAGGACGACACTCCTGAGTTTCTTAAGCTTTTCTTTTGGTGGGGGGCTCTTGAAGCTGGGTTTCTCTGTATAGCCCTGGCTGTTCTGGAACTAGCTCTGTAGACCAGGCTGGCCTTGAACTTTCAGGGATCTACCTGCCTCTGCCTCGAGTGCTGAGATTAAAGGCGTGCGCCACCTCCGCCCGGTTGTCTTAAGTTTTTCTTAGTGCTACTTTTTAAACAGAGGGTTATCCTCTCAGACTTTTAATTTCCATGACAATATTTTTAACTTCTAAGGGTTCTTTTGGAAAACAGTCCATCTTTTTTTGGTATTTTCTCTCAGCTCTCACAGGCTTTGTGAGACTTTTTGGAAGGGAGGGTCACAATCTTTCCTCAGATTCTTATCCCATAGTACTTTGTCCTATTTGCATTGGTTATCCCCAGTTAGCCTGGGCTACAGAGTGAGCCGCTGTCTCAGGCTGGAGTGAGGGTGGGGTCAGAGAGGAGGGCCAGAAGAAGAGGAATCCGTAATAAGCTATAGCTGATGGGATTCTTTCACATTTGCTCATGTGTCTGCCGACGTGTGACTGTTCCTGCATAAGACAGGGACACTGTTGTCTGGAAGCTCCGTGCACACAGGGTAGGACTTGCCACCTATGGCTTCAGGACAGTAGGTATGACTGGACTGAGTCATTTAAGTACTTTTCTCTTGGGTTGGCCAGATTTTCTAGAGATGAATTTTCCAAACTCTAACCTGAAGGGTCAAAGTCCGGTGTTCTGCGCTCTGAGTTGGAGAAGGAGCGTGGAGGTTTCACCATGCGACATGCAGAGCTTCCCTGATTCTCAAATGCTTTCGTTCAAATGCTGTGCTGATTTGTGTTAGAAATCTAAAAGGCCATCCTCCAATCCCCTGGCCCCTGTTTTCCTCTCTCCAAAGATGGCCGGCCTTCTGGTGATGAAGAGAAAGGGCCGCTGGAGGAGAGGAGAGTCCATGTGGGTTTTGCATGTAGGTTAACTAATCCTCCCGTTTCAGTCTTCCTGCCGGCCCCGTGGCAGCGGCTAATCCTATCACCTCGCAGGCTTTTGAGAATGGGTACAGACAGCAAGCACAACTGACAGACCTCACGCATCAGTTCCCACCTGCCATTCTCGTTTAGCCCGAATACTCTCTTCACTCTTAGCTCTCTTCCCTCCTTAAGGGTCTTTCCCCATATTTATTTATTTGTGTATGTGTTACAAGCCACAGATCGTGTCGAAGTCAGAGGACATCTTCTGGAGCCAGTTTTCCTTTTCCCCGTGGGTTCCGGGGATCGAACTCGGGTTGTCCTGCTTGGCAGCAAGCTTCTTTACCTGCTAAGCCCACTTGTCAGCCCTAGATAGTGTCTAGAGTGGCCTCTGACGTTGTGATGTTCTTCAGCTTTCTGAGTGCTGGGGTTATGATAGGTGATATGCATCTGCCGTTCTCCCCCCCACCCCACCCCAAACTCCCTCCTGCCTTTCTCTCTCCAAGACAGGGTTTCTCTTTGTAGCTCTGGCTGTCCCAGAACTCACTCTGTCAACCAGGCTGACAGAGATGTGCCTGCGTCTGCCCCACCCCGGAATGTTGAGATCAAGGTTGTACGTCATCACTACCCGGCTTCTCTTATTCTTTGCATTAATGATTTTATGACTTAAGAGAACATTCTTTATTATCATTTTAGTTTTGTGGTAGATGTAATATATGTCAATTGATCAGCAACAAAATGTCCCAAATGACTTTTTAACAGAGCTTGATTGAGTGTAAGGAGACGATCTACCCCAGTGGGCAGCTTCTGAATCACTGAAGAAACAGCAGCTCTAAGTCTTATCATCTAATCAGACGGAGACTACAAGAACCATCTAGAAGATTTTTGTTGTCATCGTTCAATCAAGAGCTGTGGGAGCGAAGTGGCTGGGTGGACAAGGTCCATCCTGAGACCTAAGACTGCTTACGGCGCAAGGTCAGGAAGTCTTTAGGAGCCTCTGCACAGTTTATCAGCGTGCTGACTCAGAGCGGGCACCACACAGTAAACAGCAGCCATTCAAGAGAGCAGGGAGAAAGGAAGGCAATGGTCATCTGGCCCCCAAAGAGTACAGAGGAGCACAGAGCTCAGATAACGGAGAGCTACCACATCTGCTGTTTGCTGTGGAGAATCCCTGTGCTTACTCAAAAGCCCTTTGCTGCCTCCCTCCTATTTTTCTCTCTATTTTCAGCCAAAAGACAAACTCGCCACCTCTCTTCACGGACAGGACCGAACACTGAATGATGTTTGGTCCTCTAACCTCTCCTTACTTTTGTTCCCGAGGCAGATCTTAGGTAAGGGACACAAAACCTGGGCAGCAACAGGCTAAACCTAAATCCACCAGGACATGAGAACAGCAGAGAGACTGTAACAGCAGAGAGACTCCCACTAGCACCTTCCTACTTGTCTCTCCAGTGCTTTATCAGTCACATCTTTAGTGTTTCCCTGTCATCAAAACAAACAACACTGAAGGAAGCTCAGACTCTTCAGCTCTTGACCTCATGTCCGTCTCCCTAACGTCTGCTGCCCTAGACTTGGTTCAGGGCCCTCTCCTCTCACATGAACCAGTGTAAGCCTGCCTACTCTACTCTACTCTACTCTACTCTACTCTACTCTACTCTACTCTACTCTACTCTACTCCACTCCACTCCACTCCACTCCACTCTACTCAGAAAGGCCCTTCTCTACTGATCCTCCCTCTCACATGTGCCACAGCTTACCAGAAGCCAATTCTCCCTGGTATATGGTGCTTAACAAACCCCACCATTAGCTCCTCCCCACTAATGGTAAAGCCAAGACTCTATAGCTCATTGATCAATATATCTCTGAGCCATCATGAATGCAGTATGGTGATTAAGAGCACAGGAGTCAGAATCAGACTGACCAATAGGCTTTAAGACCTGCTCTTCCAAAGGTCCTGAGTTCAAATCGCAGCAACCAACCACATGGTGGCTTACAACCATCCACAATGAGATCTGATGCCCTCTTCTGGGGTGTCTGAAGACAGCTACAGTGTACTTATATATAATAAATAAATTAATCTTAAAAAAAAAAAAGACAACTTTCTGTTGTGTTAAATTCAGTGACCTTCTATTATTTATAAGACCCAGGGACTGCGCACAGGGTGGTGGTAGTGCATGCTTTAAATCTCAGCACTCTGGAGGCAGAAGTAGGCAGGTCTCTGTGAGTTCGAGGCTAGACTGGTATACAGAGTGAGTTCCAGGGCAGGCAGGGCCACATGGAAAGACCCTGTCTCAAAAACATCCCCCGACCCTACTACCCCCAAAAATTAAAGAAATAAATGCCATTACAAATTTAAGGATAACACACACAGGGAAATGTAGAAGACAGATTCATTTCAAAGCTTGAAATATGATTTGCCAAGTTAAAATATTGACATAATATGTATCTATGTATTCCCCCCCGCCACCTCCATTTACACTCTACTTTTCCTTCCCCAAGACTCCTATTAGATGACCAACTATCTCACTAGATCTCAGGGAACACAGTCCTTGCAGGGGAATCTGGTTCTGCTCTCGCAGTGCAATGATTTGGGTGCTAATGAAGATTCGAGTCCAGGCATTGTCCCAGAGTTTTCCCATCAGTGGACACAAGCTCTGTCTATCTCACATGGACGTCTGGCCTTTCTTCAAGGTTAGGACCAAATGCCACGTATTCCACAGGTATCCCATGATCCTCCTCGCTAGAAGAAAGCGCCCTCTCTTTCTCCTGCTATATTTCTTCCTCTAGCAGAGTTCTCTGCCTGGAGATAAGTTTGTACATCTCTTCAGTGAAATAAATTTCTCTGAGGGCTGGGACTGAATCTCGTCTATCTTAAAATATCTTAAAATAGCAGGCACTTAGCTCACTTGTGGACTTGAATTCCTGGCTTATCCAAAAGTAGGAATGTAAAACCTCAAGGAAGGGAGGTGACTATGGGACTGGTACAGACATGACTAGCAATTTGTTTCCAAATAATCCTTACTGGGGGGTGGTGATGCATAGGCCATAAATGCTGTCTTAGATGTTCCAACTAACTGTTAAAATTCATTATCTTGTCAAGAACATAATTAACCTTTACTAGGTCCATAAGCATATTTATAAAGAGTACATATACCTTTCGCTGGCTAATTCTGATATCTTGGTCATCTTCGGGTCTGCTTCTACTGACTATTTTCCTCCTTAGTCATATGTTTCTGCTTCTTTTTGAGTCTTGTGGTTTTGTTTTTTTGCTTTTTGTTTTTAATTATATGGTGATATCAAATATCTGAACGAACCGCAGTCAAGTGGTGTCGAACAGGCACAATATACCTCACAGATAACTTCGGTCTGGGCTTTGTTGTAGATGTACTCAGTCGGTTCTCCAACACAGGAGCAGGACAGTCCTTTCAGCAGGACTTTGCTCTGAACACAGTGAGACTCTGGAGTAATCTCTCTTTGCCATACAGCCCAGCCACTGGGCACTAGCCACCAGCTTCCTGTCCTATGATGACACCTCTGGTTCTTTGGAGTCTTTCTCTTCTCTCCCAGCCTGCTCTCAGAGTTCCCTGCACCGTGCTACGCTGCGAGACCCACGAAGGCCCCGTGCTGACGGGTGTGTGCTGGGTATTTCTCAGCTTTCTGCCCTGTTTCAGTCTTCAGCTCTCGGTGACAGTGTATGTAGGGAAGACCTCCCAAGAAACAATTAGGAGTTGGTACCCATGATCTGTGATCAGGATGTCTGTAGCCCACCCCTAGGTAACTCTTATTTTGTACGAAATTCAGCTATTCTCTTCTCCTTATCCACGGTCGATTTGTGTTCCCGTCTACCACAGGAGGATAAAACCGCCCTGCACTCCTCTCTCCTAAGAACAGCTCACTCCCTTCTGGAACTTAGTTCAAATAGAACACTTGTTCAGGAAAATGGCTCCATGGGTAAAAGTGCTGCCTATAGAAGCCCGAAGCCCTGAGTTCAATTCCCAGGACCCATGTAAAATGCTGGGCGTAGTGGCCTCCCTCTGTAATCTCAGCACACCTAAGGCAAGATGGAAAAGACAGGAGAACCAGGCGTGCGGACCAAACAACAAGAGACCATGCCTGACCGAGGAGGAAGGTAAGAACTAACTCTTTAAAGTTGCCCTTTGACCTCTCCTCTATTTATGTGAGGTGGTGTGCTCCTACCCCTCCCCCCCCACCCTGCCCCAGCTGCTCGTCTCTCTCTCATATACACACTCACACAAAATAAGTAAGTTAAAAAGAATCTCTCTATGCTACAATGTTTACAATGTTTATCCAGTGTATTCCTGTTAGGTAAGAATGCCGTATACTGTGAAACTCTATCATTCCTTACTAAATTCTACCCCTGATCGCCCTTAGAATAAATAAAGCCCTTCATCTAGGCTCTAATAATGGAAACTGATTTCCCTTCTTGTGTTCTTGCCCACTTCCTCGTACTGGTACCCCAGTCTAAGGAACACTCTGGTGTACTCCTTCTCTGCTGTCACATGAAAAGAGGGACTGAGAAGGAGCCAGCTCTGCCGAACACTGCACTGTTTGTGTCTGTTGCAGACACATGGCGATCCACGGGGCAGGCGACTCTCCTCCCCTCTGGGAAAAACACCAGTGCTCACATGGCCCTTGGCTAGGATAGGTCACCCCTCCCAGACTTCTCTCACAGTGTCTGCCCCCTACATTTTGGGCCCGTAAAACTAGAATGGCCAAGGAGGCCTTGGGGCAGCCAGAGGGCCAAGGGTGTGGCCTCACTAACTGAAGGGTGGACTAGCGTGTGACAACATAGGAAAAAAATGATGGCTTCGGTGTAACAGTGAAGTTCTCAAAAGCCACACTTGAGCACTGAGCTGGTTCTTCTGTCCAGAAAATATATGTCTGGAGGATCACTGACCAAGTTGCTCAAACTTGTGCTTAGCGGATGAGAACCAGGAGTATGGAGTCTTCCTTTCTTCTCTGAGTAATTGTTTTCAACACCCCTGGGCCCATTTTGTTGTCTTCTTTGGAATTATCCTCGGGAAGAGTTTTATACTTGGAAGTCTACCACAGAAGTGTCCAGGAGATAGCTCCAACTTCCCGCTTTCCCATCTAGGACGGAGAGAAGCTGACATTGCCTTCTAAACTCTAAACAGGCTCGAGATAGCTGGAAGTCATTGGACCTCGGATGCACCCAACTTCAGGCAAGCAAATCACCCGGCAGTCCCGAAAAGCCAGAACTGGAGTCAGAAGGCTTCCGAGTCTCCATGCCTTTACCAACAAAGTAGCCGTGTTCTGTCAAACATGCACATAGCAGACGGGGTGGATGGCAGTGCAGCCTCCTGAGTTATAGTTAAATAGGCAACAGTGACAAAAGAATCTAGAGCATCCTCTAGTCTAGCTGAGCAGGTGGCAAATACAACGAGCTGGGTTTTAGATCATCCAAGGGCTGGAATGTCCATGGATCCACAAAGAGGCAGTTCTTTCAAAGTGCATGTGTTTTGTATATGGCTGTCATTGGATGGTTGGAGAGAGAGAGTGAGAGAGAGAGAGAGAGAGAGAGAGAGAGAGAGAGAGAGAGAGAGAGAATGTGTGTGTGTGGGGGGGTGTTATCCCATGAGATCTGCCCCTAAGATTCCAATTATTCTTAATACCTTAAGGGGAAACAGAAGTTTACAAAGCTCTATGTAGTCTGGGGTAAAATTAAATGCTTAGACTAAAAATTGACTTGTCCTCCCAAGGCAGCTAGCCTTCCTAGCTAGAAATGAGGATGTTCTTTGTGAGCATGTCTATGGGACACAGTAAGACACTTGGTACTTTCTCTGGTCTTGAGATTTTCTATAACACACACACACACACACACACACACACACACACACATACACACATTAAAAACATGACTTGGGGGACTGGAGAGATGGCTCAATGGTTAGGAGCACTGACTGCACTTCCAAAGATCCTGAGTTCAAATCCCAGCAACCACATGGTGGCTCACAACCATCTGCAAGAGATCTGACACTCTCTTCTGGAGTATCTGAAGACAGCTACAGTGTACTTACATATAATAAATAAATCTTTAAAAAAAAATGACTGATTTGTCTACTTGAGGTAGCTGGCTGTGATCTTTGTACTCAGGAAGTTCAAGTGAGACTGTTTTAAAAAGTCAAAATCAAGCAAACAGAAAAAGAGAAATAGTTTTTTGTTTTTTTTTTTTTTCTTAAAAGTATTTTGGGTGGGGCAGTGGTGGCGCACGCCTTTAATCCCAGCACTTGGAGGCAGAGGCAGGTGGATTTCTGAGTTTGAGGTCTACAGAGTGAGTTCCAGGACAGCCAGGGCTACACAGAGAAACCTGTCTCAAAAAACCAACCAAAAAAAAAAAAGTATTTTGGGTTGGGGGCTGGCAAGATAGCTTGGCAGGTAAAGGCACTTGCTGGTAAGACTGATGATCCAGGTTCAATTGTTGGAACCCTTAAGGTGGAAGGAAAAGACCAACTCCCATGAGATCTGACCTCTATGTATGCTCTTAAAAACAAATAAATAAATGCAAAAAATTAAAAAAAAATTTTTTTTTCAGGCCAAGCTCAACTGGCCTATAATCTGTGATGGTTAATATTGACAAGTTGTCGGGTGGTGGTGGTGCACGCCTTTAATCCCAGCACTTGGGAGGCAGAGGCAGGTGGATTTCTGAGTTCGAGGCCAGCCTGGTCTACAGAGTGAGTTCCAGGACAGCCAGGGCTACACAGAGAAATCCTGTCTGGAAAAACCAAAAACAAAACAACAACAACAAAAAAACATATATATATTGACAACTTGTTAAGATCTAGAATTACCCAGGACACAAACCTCTGAGGATGATGAAGGGTTATTTGGATTAAAGTAGTCTGTGGGCATGCCTGTGAGGAATTATCCAGACTAGTTTAATCAGTGTGGACTATGTAAACATTAGCTGAGCCTGAGTCTTCTTCAAGTGTGCAGCTTTCTGACTGCAGACAGGACCTGCCCTGCTACCTCAAAGTTCTGCTGCCTTAGCTTTCTTGTCTTGATGGACTGCACCCTTGGACTGTGAGCCACAGGACTGTGAGCCGAAGGACCATGAGCTAAAATAAACCCTCTCTCCCGTGTGCTCCTTGCGGCAGGTGTTTTGTCACAGCAATAATACAAGCAACTAGTACATAAATCTTAGTGTTTAGCAAGCAAAGGCAGGAGGATTGTGCTGAGCTCTAGTCCAATGTGGGCTGCAAAGTGAAGCCCTGCCTCAAAAATTAGAGATGGCTCGGTGGTTAAAAGCTCTGACTGGTCTTCCAAGGACCTAAGTTCAATTCCCAGCACCCACATGGCAGCTCACAACCACCTGTAACTCCAGTTCTAGAGGATCTGATCCCCTCTTCTGGCCTCTGTGTGCACTTCATACATGCAGGCATAACACGCAAACACATAAAATAAACATACATAGAAATAAATCTGTAGAAAATTAGGGGAATGAAAAAGATATCACCATGAATAGATAGATGCAACAGGTCCAATCATACAACTTCTTGTAGGTAAAAATAATTCAACATTACTGTCTGGACCTTTTGTTAGCACTTATTTACTTTAAAAGTCTAGCAGTATATTATAAACTCTTGTTAAGAAGAAACAAAGTTATGAAATCTCAAGCAAATGACACAAAGAACTATTTGTCTCAGGCTAACCCTAAGTTAATGCATTTGAACAAAGGATCATGTTTGGGACTCTTAATTCAACCAATCTAGGATTGCTCACTATTCATTTGTCTTCTGTATGTTCTTCAGGGAGGTGAGATTCCATGCTTCCCCCAGGGTGACTCAGAGTCACGGGGATATGGGTTGCTCCAGCAAACAGACTCCCTTGTTCAGTCCCCTCTCAGCTTCCCTCCCATTTTGGTTTATTTTGGCTCCAGGTTTAAGAGTATACAATCCATCATGGTGCCTGGGTCCTGTCCACAGTGATGGGAGTTGGCCACACAGCTTGTTGAATTGTTTTAAATTTTCCTCTTTTTTTAAGCAGTACGGTGATCTAGATCTGTGCTGACCCTGTTGTCACAGAGTCCCTGGAATGTGGCAAGTTCAAGCTGAGATTGCGGTAGGGTTTCAAAGACTTAGTAGGGAGAAAAGAATGGGGGAAAGATCTTTATTAATAATTTTTATATAGATTCTATTTTAAAACAATATTTTAGATGTATCCGGTTTAAAAGAACATAGCTAATTTCTCCTGCTTTACTTTTAAAAACCGTTTCTACTAGAAAGTTTAAAGTTAACACATACAGGGCTTGCATTTCATTTGTACTGGAAAGCTCTGTCCTACATAGGAAGCTGTAGGTCACTGTGCTAGATGTTAGCTTAGAGGAACTGAAATTCATTAACTGCTGTAGTAGTCATGATCTGAAAAGGCTACGGTATGCAGCCAACCATGGAAGAATTGTTAGTATACACTCTTGAGTTTGCAGCCACAATCTTCAGGGAGCATTTAGGAGGTGAAAAAGGTAAGAGTGTTTTCCAAAGGACAACTGGGCTTTGAGTGGCAGCACCTGCTGGTTATCCCAGGGCTCAGGAGGCTTTGGCAAGGCACGGTACTTAGTGAGGCTCTGTCTAAGAGAAAAAGAGAGGCAGGCAGGGACAAGCTGGCGAGAGACATGTGGCGGTGGTGGAAGAATTAGAACGAAATTGGACAACTGTGTGGTGCTCAGCTTTGAGAGTGTACCAAGACCATCCAGAGCAATTCTCAAAGTCAGTTATCTCCCTTGCTTCTCACCCCCGTGTGGACTTGGAGGACTCCCGAAGCAGGGGGAGTAGAATGTCTGCTCTGTTACATGTCTGTGGTTTGGCAGGGGACTGCGGCAAGCCAGGCGAATCTGGCCAATAAGGCCAGACAATGGGAGGGAAGGATGGGCTCTGCACTGAGTAAGAGGAGGCCGGCTGGGACAGAAGGGCACCAGTACCACGTTGCTTTGAGCTGGGAGTTATGTCAAGTTTTAAGCAAAGGTAAAGATCACCAAGAAGAAATGCTGAAGAATGGGTACATAAACTTAGAAGATCACACAGGAGAATTCGACTTCAAGATAGATTAGCAGTTAAGTGCACACTACTCCAGTCTAGGAAACTATTAGTATTAGTAATTAAAATCACTTTCTTATTTAATGACTTTCTCACGGCTGAGACAAAATACTCTGGCCAGAGCAACTTAAGTGAGAACGGTTTATTTTGCTTCAGAGTTCCAGGAAGGGGTGGGACACAGTCCATCATGAGGGACCCGCCTAGCTGGCTGGCCACAGTGTATCCTCACTCAGGAAGCAGAGAAAGAACACAGAGTGGGGCCAGGCCATACTACCTCACCAACGATCTTCAGTGATTCCTTTCCTCTCGTGGGGCTCCTTCTTAAAGATTCTGCCACCCTCCCAAACAGCACCACGTCTGGGACATTTCCCCCTCAAACCATAACACGTCCTAAAGTCCAGTTTGAGTGACAACAGAACTGTTTGATGGACCAACTCAGCTCCCAGACGCTGAGCCTTACTTAACTCATAACAGACAATGCATTAGGGATCCCTGAAGTCAGAATTAAGTCCTACTGATCTGTTTCAGGACATTAAACACAGAAGCAGAGAAAGAAGTTACCATAGCCAGGGAGGCCACCACTTGAGGGTACCTGTTGCCACATTGAGAAACAAATTCTGACCTAGACCCAACCTGGGAAAATTAAAAGGTTAGTCTTGCGGAATTTGGAAACATTTCTGAGATCAAACCTAGCTGAAGGGAAAGTTGAGACAAGTATCTCCACCCCGTATCCTACTCTGTCCCCCCATATCCTACTCCCGCATTCCTCACGTCCTACCCACCCCACCCCCTGTGTCCTACCCTCCCTCCGACATTCTGTTCAGCTCTGAAATCGTAGGTTTCCATCGCTACCCTTTTCTTAAGTCACTCAGCCATAATTTCTAAAGTGACTGCCAGGCACTAAATCCCCAAGGCATTTAGAAAGGGAGTTGGTGTAAATAAACACAGAACTAGCACACCACAGCACACCACCGGAGTACAACGCCACTCTGACGCATACCAGGGCACTTCTGTTGCTCTTTTTGATGATGTAACAGAAAAGCGAGAAAAACATCTGCCTGCCTGGTCCCAACTCTCGTCAACTTGGTCAACTCTTCCTTGCTCTGGTTCCCACACACTGTCGCTCACCCTCTCTCTCCTAAAAATGTCTGATGTATCTAAGTGGTGGCATTAGGGTCACTAGAGGTCTAGTCCTATAGGTAGAATGACACTTGAACAAATAAAGGCACGGTGTCCAGATGATGTTTTATGGTCAGTCTGTTAGGACAGTGGCACTTATAGTCTGGAGAGCCAGGTGCCCTTATAGTTATCTATAGAAGCCTGTGCCCAAGGTCAAGGTTCTAGTTTCTGATGGCACTTGCACGATTCTAAGCATATGCATGATCCAGAAACTTTCCTTTAAATTTCACAGCTTTCCTCCGTAACACTCTGCCCTCTTCACTACATTTTTAAAATTTTATCTTGTTTTATTTATTTATGTATTTATGTGTGTGTGTGTGTGTGTGTGTGTGTGTGTGTGCGTGCACATGTGTATTATGAATGTATGTATTTAGAGGCAGGGTCTTACTATGTACCCTCGGCTGGCCTCAAACTCACAGAGCTCTGCCTCCTGAGTCCTGGCATTAAAGATGTCTGCCATCTAGACAGACATCTTTCTAGATATCAACTGGTATTTATGTGCTCCCCCCACCACCCTCGAGGAAAAACCTTAAAACTTAGAACATTTTGCTTTGGTGCTGCTGATGGGAGCCAGAGCCCTGAACCTGCTAAGCACCAGCACAGAGCTTCATCGCCAGCCGAACGTTGTTTCAGACTGAATTACATTCTCCCCTCCATTCATCTAGTGACTAATATTTAGAGATGGGGATGAGGTCATAGGGTAGGGTTCTAATCCCGAAAGGGCGATATCCTACTGAGGATGGAAAGCCCAGAGCCTTCCTTCAGTGTGCGGCCACAGTGGGGAGGCAGCAGTCGAAAGCCAGGGAAGAGCAGCTCCACCAGAAACCAACTCTGTCTGATTGCACCCTGAGCTGGAACTTTCAGAACTCTGAGTAAAGAAATGTATGTTGTTTAAGCCCCCGTTTTAAAGTCTATGCTATCTTATTCTGGCGGCCTAAGCAGACTCCTGCAAGCATTAAGGGATGGACATTAACAGTTTCATGTACGCATTACAGCCCCACTGCGTTACGGTGGACTACTTCCCTGATTCAGGCTGCTTTTCAACCCAGAGCTTTTTCTACCCCAGGCATTATTTATTTATTTATTTATTTATTGGGATAAGAGCTTACTCCGTAGTCCAGGCTGGTCTGGAATTCACTGTGTAGCTAAGCTGACCTGGAACTGATAGTCATCCTCCTGCATCAGGCTCCCAAATGCAGTGGCATCATGCTTAGCTACTTTTAGGGCTTTTTAAAAATGAAAGGCTTCCGTTTGTTTGTTAGTTTGTGTGTTTGTGTGATCCATCCATCCATCCATCCATCCACCCACCCACTCATCTATGTACCTTTGCATCTGTGTGTGGGTGGATGTGCACACACCATGGTGTATGTGTGAAAGTCGGCAGACAGCTACCAGGAGAGGGTTCTCTCCTTCTGCTATGTATGTCCCAGGGATGGAACTAAAGTCCTCAGACTAAAGTCTGAGGTGTTCTTTTCACGTGTTGAGCATCTCCAGGGCCCAACACTAGATCTTTTTTTTTTTTTTTTTTTAAAGATTTATTTATTTAGTATATGTAAGTACACAGTAGCTGTTTTCAGACACACCAGAAGAGGGCGTCAGATCTCATTACAGATGGTCGTGAGCCACCATGTGGTTGCTGGGATTTGAACTCAGGACTTTCAGAAGAGCAGTCAGTGCTCTTAACCACTGAGCCATTTCTCCAGCCCCCCAACACTAGATCTTTTTAACTTAGATTCTCCTTTTAAATTTCTTTTCTTTTACAATTTGTTTACTTTATTTATATGAGTACACTGTAGCTGTCTTCAGACACCCCAGAAGAGGGCATTGGAACACATTACAGATGGTTATAAGCCACCATGTGGTCACTGGGAATTGAACTCAGGGCCTTTGGTAGAGCAGTTGGTGCTCTTAACCCCTGAGCCATCTCTCCAGCCCCCAACACGAGATCTTTAATCACATGTCTACATCCAGAAACAAACAAACAAAAAAGATAAAACATTCTAAAGCAACTCCATCAGTTAGTCTGGGACAGCCAAAGAGTCAGGTCGAAGTAGAAAGAATTAGCTATCATTGCTGCTTTGACTGCAGGGAAATTGTCCCTCTGCGACAAAACCCTGTTCTGTGAATGCTCCCCGAATGACTCTGTGCACTTATTCACCCCGGCAAACAGCACGGATGGCGCTTTGTGGGACAGAATGGAGGTAATTGGATTAGAGGTATTGATATGTTTTATTGGGAGTTTCATGTGGCGGAGGGTAATTGTGGGGTAGCAGAGGACAGGGAGAGAAGCGAGGATATAAGGGGAGACGTGAGAGACAGTTTCCGAGATGGAGGTTAAGCCCCTGCCATGTCAGCCGGCAGAGCCGGAGCATGGAATACAAAGCAGAAAACTGAGCTGTTCAACGGGAGTCTCCTAATCAGGACCAACTGTGGGTGAGGAATGCTGATTCCGCTGGCTGGCCATGACTTGCCTGCCTTTTCCTCGGGTTTCAGAGATTTCCCTTTCGCCTGCCTCAAGCCTTTCCTGTTCTCCTTCTTTGACTTCTTTCAAAGGGGCAGGGATGAAAGAAAAAAAAAAAGGTATTTTCCTGTTCAGATGTTCCTGAGCCAGGAAACTGAAAGCCTTCAAGAGCCTGTAACGTAATGGGGGAAAATTCACAGGAATGTCATCAAGTTCACCTTTAAAAACATTCAAGGAGCCTGTTGTGGAACATGGGAAACGAGTTTCTATCTCCACTTGGCTTTGTTATGAAAGTTAAATTAGTATTTGTCTTACCCTCAGTTTCCCCCAAGGATAGACACGTCATTTAACTCCCCACTAGCCAAAATGCTTAGAAAGCTAAACATCAAGAAAAATATGGGGCTTAGAGCAGAGCAAGGTCGCACTGGGTAGCCTGGCTGGCCTGAAACTCCCAGAGATATGCCTGTCTCTCCCCCCCAGAGTGCTAGGACTAAAGGTATACGTCTCTCAGGCCCTGACATGGACAACGCTGCTTTGATTCTTGGTCAAGAAAACGTCTTCATTCTAGAAGCTGGAAGCCGGCATGCCCCCTTTTTTCCTAATGAAGACACTCTTCGCTGTAGACGTCTGGGAGGATGAACACATTTAATATGGGTTCATAGGTACTTCCTGCTCACCCACCCTACTCACCCTCCCTGACACCCTTTCTCCCCAAGCGCACCGCACAATTCCAAGGTCCCTGGTAAGGTAAAAAGGAGTGAGTCGCACTATGTTTATATTTCCACATCTCACCAGGCAGTGGTGGTGCCTGCCTTTAATCCCAGCACTTGGGAGGCAGAGGCAGGCGGATTTCTGAATTCGAGGCCAGCCTGGTCTACAGAGTGAGTTCTAGGACAGCCAGGGCTACACAGAGAAACCCTGTCTCGAAAACACCAAAAATAAAAAAATAAAATAAATAAATAAATAAATATTTCCACATCTCTTACAAACCAACAAGAAGTAAGAGAAACCTGACAATAATTTGAAATGTACGAAGAGCCTCAGGGAAGGGCCAGCTTTCCTGTGAGGACCAGAAAGCAACTGTTTTGGCCTTTGCGGGACACACGATCTCTGACACACTGTTCACAAGCAGCAAGAAGGCAATCAGAGGGACTTGGAGACAAATCACTATGCTCCCATATAACTTTATTTATGGACATTGAAATTTGAATTTCAGGGCTGGAGAGATGGCTCAGCGGTTAAGAGCACTGACTGCTCTTCCAGAGGTCCTGAGTTCAAATCCCAGCAACCACATGGTGGCTCACAACCATCTGTAATGGGATCTGATGCCCTCTTTTTGTGTGTTTAAAGACAGTGTACTCACAGTCATAAAAAATAAATCTTTAAAAAAAAAAAAAAAGAAATTTGAATTTCAATTTTCTGTTGTGGAGGGGTAACCGGGAAGGGGGATATCATTTGAAGTGTAAATGAATAAAATGATGAAAAAAATTTTTTCATAAGTCACGAAATAGTCTTCTGTCCTGGCTGGTTTTGTGTGTCAACTTGACACAGGCTGGAGTTATCACAGAGAAGGGAGCTTCAGTTGGGGAAGTGCCTCCATGAGATCCAGCTGTGGGGCATTTTCTCAATTAGTGATCAAGGGGGTAGGGCCCCTTGTGGGTGGTGCCATTCCTAGGCTGGAAGTCTTGGGTTCTATAAGAGAGCAGGCTGAGCAAGCCAGGGGAAGTAAGCCAGTAAGGAACATCCCTCCATGGCCTCTGCATCAGCTCCTGCTTCCTGACCTGCTTGAGTTCCAGTCCAGACTTCCTTGGTGATCAACAGCAATATGGAAGTGTAAGCCAAATAAACCCTTTCCTCTCCAACTTGCTTCTTGGTCATGGTGTTTGTGCAGGCATAGAAACCCTGACTAAGACAGTCTTCTTTTGATTTTTTCCAATCATATACAGATGTAAAAAATCATTCTTTAGTTTGTGGGCCATATAAAACCAGGCAGTAAGGCAGAGTTGGGCCAGTAGGCCAAAGTTTACCAATCCTGAGGCAGATCCAAAAAGACCCTGAATGGGGTGTGGCTGCACACACCTGCAATCTCAGCGCTTGGTAGGTGTCGTCAGGAAGACTCGTCAAGTTTGAGGTCAGCCTGGGCTTCATAGCAAAACCTTGTCTCCAGATAACCATCCAAGAATCTAACAAAAAGCTCTGTAAACCAGAAGCTAACAATTCCCCACCAGGCAAACCCTGACAGAAAAGCAAGGACTTCTGAGCTTTCGACTTTTCACCAGTCTGGAGCCCTTCTAACCTAAGCTGTCCACAAGTCCCAACAAGACTGCTAGGAGTGTTAACTGGTTCCACTTGACTCAGGGACCATGGGGTCGGGAGGTGACAAGGCAAGAAAAGAAATGGAGAGGCCTTAGTGCTGCCTGCATCTCGCCACCACTGGTCCTCCAGTCTAGAAACAGAGGACAGCTCGAAGCAGGATGGAATGAATCGAATTGTGTAGGGTTGACAGGGGCAAAAGCCCTTTTTAGTCAGAAACACAAATCCTGTCACACAGACAGGTTGGAAAAAGTCCTGTAGAGCGCCCGTGTCCTGCACATGTTCCTGGTACACATACGGCAACAAATAAAAGTCCTGGATATTAGAAAGCTGTAAGTCATTGTCATAGCCTGCCTCGGTTAGCTGGGAGTGAGTGGTAAGAGTAGCTGGCAGGACAGGATGTTGGCCCTCCATTCATACCCCTGGCTCAGGAATCCACACTAAGCAGCTCTGGCAGCCCCTCCGAGAGAGCTTCAGGCCAGGCTACTGGTGTGAACTGCTGATCTGGCAATAAACACCTCAAGCCTGGGAGCTGCGCTCTGAGGAATGAGGCTTCCCACCACAAAACAAAGCAACTGCCAGGCGCTCCCTTTGAACACCCCTCTCTCTGTCTCTCTGTCTCTCTGTCTCTCTCTGTCTCTCTCTCTCCTCTCCATCCCAGGTTTTCCGTTGTCTCCTTTTGTCTCCTTTCTGTCAGGAAGTCTCCCTCCTGTTCTCTCTCACAGTGCTTCCACTCTCATGCATGGACAACATTACCAAGCTTCGTTGTTTAACCAAAAATTTTTGTATCTTGATTCCAAAACTGAGAGCTTATGACTCATCCAAACTTTTCTGCTAATAATTACCCTAATGCTATCCACGTTTAATCTACCAAAGAAAAAACAAAGTAAGGAACAATTTAAAAAAAAAAAATCAGCAAAATAGAAACGAATTCCAAATTAAAAAACCTCCACAGAAAAATCCTGCATGCTGACAACTCAAGCCTGTCTGTGCACATATGACCATAAGGAAGGACAGAACAACTCCTGGAAGAGATGAACAGACAGACAGACACACACACACACACACACACACACACACACACACACACACACGCTTCCTCAAGTCAAGGTAAAGTCTCGATTCAAGACAGGGAGGGGCAAGCCATGTGCCAGTTCTGATGCTGATGTATACCTAAAACAAGGCCATCGAAACCCCGAGACTCACCATAACCACAATTACTGAAGTGTTTATTGCAAGTTAAACTATGTGTTTTCCATTTCAAAAACAACGGGGAGAAACCAACCCACTACAAAGCCCAACTGCTTCGCTTAGGAATCCATTCTCTTAAGATGTCTCAGGAGAAACTCAGAGAACAACCTTGGATGAAGAATGTCATTATAATACAGGTCAGATACGGGGGTCACATAAAAATACTTGTTGCCCTTTCTCTAAACACAGAAGAAAATGAGTATCCCAGGCTGGCGGGAGAGTCAGAAATGCGATAAAAGATGAGGACTCTTTGCACAACACAGCTTGTGCAATCCCCACAAGGATGACTTGGAGTTCTGACCCCAGTGACCCCAAAACTTCTGCAATCTCATTTAAATGCCATTAAATGTATTTAAGGTTATATGCTGGCAGGAGCCACAGAGATGAGAGGAACAGGATAATGATGTTTTTTTTTTTTTTTTTTTTTTTTTTTTTTTTTCTTTTTGTCCTCTCACAGAGGACTATAACCCCAGCAGACTCATGGGGTGCCAGAAAGTTTCCAGTACTTTGTTATGGGGTAGTTTATGGATCCCTCGGCTGGCACTGATAGGATTATTTCAAGAGACATGATGGAGGGGGGGTAGGAGACTTTAAGGACAGGCTTCCCTTGGTCGTTGAACTGTGTTTTCATCTAGAATCGACTGTCACGATTTCCATGGTAGCAGCTCGATCCACGTAAGTCTGAGATGGTTTTGTGGGAGGCTGCTCTTCTGTTTACTTAATCATCGGGCAGGCTGGGGTGTGACTCAACATTAGCCATTACTTCTACCCAGCCAGTCATGCTTAACCAACAGAAGTTCTGCGTTGCTGGAGAAAAAAGACACACTGAGCCTACCTTTTTTTTTTTTTTTTTTACCAAAATGTAAGACGGCTTGGTGGGAAACCAACTTACATGATATGGAACTCAGAAGAGGCCCAAGGGCACCAAGGAGCCCTTGAAAGATTTTTGTATTACACCACCCAGCACCAAGCATGCTGAAGCTAGGTGGTGGCTGCTCTAAATCCTGGAGTCCTCGCAGCTGCTTAAGTACCCACTTGTTTATCTTTCTACCAGCTCGTATCAAATCAACTTTCTACTTCTGCACTCATTAACGCACCTTGGAAACCCAGTGTGATTATGAAGGACTCACTGTGGAGACTCTCCTTAACGCTACCTTTTTATAATCACCTACGGCACTCATTTCTGTTAAAAGAGCATGCATTTTTTTTTTTTTTACATTATATTTTTAGTGGAATGGCAAGATGTATGCTAATTGATGCAAATATATTTTGTGTGATTATCACCCGGTATCGTTATTAAAACGGTAATTACTATATGCTTGGCACTTATGTTCGTCTGTCAAGCACTCTGCCAGGTACTTAAACATACGTGCAGAGAGACATACAGGACATACACAGCTTCGTTTAATTTTCATATAGATCTCGAGATAAATATTTTACCCATAAGAGGGTTGAAATGGAAGATTTCATGCTTAAGGCCGCATGACTAGTAAGGAAAAAAAATACAAGCTTAACATAAAATTTGTCTGTTTCTTAACAACATTTATACTTTAAATACTCCCAATGCAAGACAGATAACAGAAGTCGCTGGGGGCCATTCAGCATCACTTCCGAAAGCATTAATAGGCAGCTTTCCATTGCCACTCCACTTATGCGTCTCTAGGGGCTCCTTGCACAGAAACGTGGTCTCCAGGTCAAGCTTAATTTGTATCTCCTGTTACTTCTCCACAGAACCTCAACACTCACTCACTGATAGATTTGTGGGATTCAGAATTGTGAACAGTCAAGGTTAGTTCCCAGACTTCAAAAAGCCCGCACACCAGAACACAATGTCCTTGAAGCAGTGCCGTGGTAACTGCAACAGGGCTTTAACAAAGAGGGCTTGCTTGTAGGATATATGCCCCATAACTTGATAGAACCCTTCCACAACCTCCAAGGAGAGATCAGTGTGTATTCTCAGACATCACATAAAATCACAAAGCCGCGAGCCTGCCGGGTAGAGAAAACCAACTGTGCTCAGGCGTCAGCCGCAGCCACCACTCCCAGAATGGGCTTAGCTTCTAGCAGGCAGGCCATTCTTTCTGTACCTCTCTACTCCAGCTTCTTCCTCCTAGGAGAAGTTACAGAGGAATTACCAGCTTCCATAATTCTAGGCGCAACCTTCTGGAAAGGAAAGTTTTGCACAAGACTCCGATCACTCTTGTGGTCAGGGGAGGAGGAAGTGCTGGATGAATCTTTCCACAAGTAGGATCACCATATGGAGATATCTGGCTGAGGTCGATGTTCTGTGCTCCCTGGGGGAGGAGGGAGGCACAGGGTGAACCAACAGGGGTCATTCCACACATGGATGCAGGCGAGACCTTCCATGACCACCAACAAACTGGCTGGGTCATCTGCATCTCCACCCATTAAGATTAGGCCAGCCAGAAACACAAACGGTACTTTGTGTTTCCATGGCCTGATGTTTTAACAGCTCCAGTTAGGACTCAGCGTTGAAGCTGTCAACCAGCTGGCTCCCCAAGGTCTAGGCTTTGGGGTCAACTTGGCAGCTACTGCGTCCCCATTACAGGAAGTCCTGCCCTCTTTGTCTAGCGATATCCCCTGGCAATCGCTCATTGGTCTTCTTGACCCCAGGGTAATGTTTACTTTACAGTGATGCGAAAATCAGGAGTTTTATCCAGATTGTGTGAGATGATTCTGTATCAGAAAGTAGAGATCCATGGAGTGGGGCTGTGCGATAGATCTATCCATGTCTACCTCCTCCCGTATGAGGCTCTTTCCCCAGTGTTGAAGAAATCTTGCCAAGAGCCACAGTTCAAGAGAGAATGCAAAATTCTCGTGCCTTGCTGGATGAAAATTAGCCCAAAATATTTTCCCAGGTTGGTAGCAGATGTACCTGTCAGATGGTTTTAGAAAACGTCGTTTGATGACTCCAATGCAGATTTGATTTAAGAGATGAACTACATAGCCCAGTACGATGGCACACACCTTTAAGTCCCAGCACTCAAGAGGCCGAGACAGGCAGATCTCCTGGCAGTTGAGGCCAGCCTGGACTACATAGTGAGTTCTAGGTATCTGGAGCTATATAGTGAAACCCTGTCACAAAACAAAACAAAACAAAACAAGATAGGGGGTGGGACTAGGGGAGGGACAGCAATTGGAATGTAAAGTAAATAAATAAATTAATGAAATCGAACCAAAAACCTCAGCCAGATAAACGCAAAAGAAATGAACTACAATGTGTGTGGACTTTGTATATCAAGACAATATCCAATGTGGAACTCCTTCCCTTCAGGGCTCTTGAGGAGGAGTCAAGATCTTGGCACAAGAGTAAAACCACAGGTGCAGGCTGCTGAGCAGGGAGAGCTTACAGAATTCCTTCCTTGTCAAATTGCTCAGACTGTGGGCTGCTAAGAATCGGAAGGGAAGCTCTGCTGTTTTTATAGCAAGCATGTTTTAACTGCTACACCACACCTGCTTTCCATGCCTGCCATCACAGAAAGGAAACCTTGGAGCAGGCCAGAAGCCCTTTCTGGTCAACGACAAAGACAGACAAAGAAAGGTGTTGGGCTAGGGTGGGGTGGGGTAGGGTGGGAGCGGGGCGGGGTTGCTTAGTTTTGTTCCATTTTCAAACCCTGTCCCCCGCAGAAGTCTTAAAAACTGCTGGATGTGGTCTGGTGGAGGAATTTTTCTTCAGGGTGAAAATGCAGAGAATTTCAACATAAGGAGTCAAGCGAAGGCAAAAGAAAAAAAAAAAAAAACTACTGACTTAAAAGTGAACAGCAAGGAAGTGGGGATTCTGAGGGATTATTAAGGAGCCGGCTTCCCAGCTTGGCCACAACCCAGGATATCATCCGCCTGTATGTGCAGAAAGGGCAAAGCTTTAGTGGTCAGATGTGCAAGGCCACGAACACTTCTCGGGCCTCGCCTAGCCCCTTGGTAGCAGTGCATAAAATAATGCAAAGAGGTGAGGTGGTAAGGTAGCTTTGTTGGAGACTTAATAAGGCCTTATGAAGGATTCAGGAGCCATGCTTTTCATGTCTGAAATACGATTATAATGCTGAAGACTGCATAAACCTGGGCAGGGAAATCACACGAGGGCTGAAGCGTCACATACTTCCATATAAACTTGCTCCGTGTTCTCATCTGTTTATTTATCCCTCTGTCTTCAGTCTGTTTCCTAGAACCCCACCCCTACCCCCACAGCAGTTTAAACAGTTATGAGGCAAGTTTTTCAGGTTAAAATTGCTCTGCTCACTCCCTATAAGTTTCTATTTAGGATCCTGTTTTCCACATTAGGTTTAAAAAAAAAAGGAATTCTCTTTAAGATCTCTGCCTTATGGGTCTTTTGCCACACATAAGAATGGATATGAGGAGCTCCTAAGTTGTCAGATCTCACAAGCCACACCACCTTGGTTCTTGCACTATAACCTCTATATGAAAATCATATTAAGGTTGACTTGGCGTACATTCTTGTAATGACGCCCTTCCTGAGCTGACCCAGGGGGACCACAAGGGTGAGGCCACCTGGACTATATAACAAGACCCTGTCTCAAAACAAACAAGAACAAGGCATGTGGAAACTGGTTAACGTAGTAGGACAAAAATCAAGTTGCCCATGCGGTAGAGATAGCACAAGCTGTTATCCTGTCAGAGCACAGGCTTAGAGAAGTCAGAGCAGGCAAAGAGAGCCATGCCTGTGCTTTGCTAGCTCCTGAGTTGGAGTACACTCGAGCCACAGGAAGAAGTTTGCAGCTGCATTTGTTAGCCGCATTCATATCTTTCAACTACCTATGCTTGGTACTGCACCATCTTCCCACCGCGCACGGGAACTTGGGGGGGGGCGGGGCTCCCAAAGACCTATATACTATAATATACGCTAATCTATATGCATATCCAATTAAGGCATTTTAGGTACACCTTTCTGACTTCTGGGTTACATCTGAACCAGTCAGTCACGCCTTGAAATTCTTCTGTCTGCTGGCCATAGGGACAGCGATCTTCTCCTATTTCTCCTTATCCCAACCCTTTCTCTCTGTTCACACACTGAACTGTGGTGTACCTCTTAACTTTATTTATTTACTTAGCAGTGCTGGGGACTGAATCCACGTAAGTGTTCTAGCGCTGTGCTATATCCCCAGCATGCCCCTCCCCTACTTTTTTTTAAAAAAGATTTATTTATTTTTATTTATATGAGTAGACTGTTGCTGTCTTCAGACACACCAGAAGAGGGCATCGGATCCTGTTACAGATGGTTGTGAGCCACCACGTGGTTGCTGGGAATTGAACTCAGGACCTCTAGAAGAACAGTTGGTGCTCTTAACCACTGAGCCATCTCTCCAGCCCCCTCCCCCACTTTTGAGACAAGAACTTGCTGTAGAGTAAAAAATTGCTTTTTACCTTTTTACTCACTATGGATGTATCCCATACATAGAACTTGAACTGAGAATCCTCCTGCCTCCGTTTCCCAGATATGCACTATCCCACCCAGCTTGACTTTCTTCTGTCTGTTCTGCCAAGAGTTTCATCATGGCAACCATGATAGGAGAGTAACTTCTTACGGAGTGTGAGATGAGGGTTTGGTCAATACATGCCAGTTACTGATTCCTAATCACAGTGTCCATATGAAAATCTCTGCTCCCAAGCAGACATAGCATCTGCAGTGCTCGAAAGAAAAGAGGACAGTTGAGAAAAACCCTAGTTGCCAGGTGTTTTCTTCATTTCATTATAAGTTCTAGCTTTGGACATTCACCTGCCCTAATTCTGCCTTATGTTTTTAACCCAGTAGCTTCTGTATTTGGAAAGTCAGTCCAGCTCCTTCTTAGTGTCCTCTTTAGACTAACAACAATAGCCCCACCTAAGGCGAGAGTGGAGGTGCCCGCCTTCAATCCCAGCACTCCTGAGGCAGAGGCAGGAGGATCTCTGCATTCAAGGCCAGTCTGGTCTACAGAGTGAGTTCCAGGACAGCCAGGGCTACACAGAGAAAGCCTGTCTTGAAAAACCAATGAATCAAACAATCAGTAAATAAATAACCCCATATATCTACTTGTTAAATAGAAACCCCCAGTATATTTCTGGAAAGTTTTCTTTTTTTTTTTTTTTTAAAGATTTATTTATTATCTATTTATTATAAGTACACTGATGCTATCTTCAGGCACACCAGAAGAGGGCGTCCGATCTCATTACGGATGGTTGTGAGCCACCATGTGGTTGCTGGGATTTGAACTCAGGACCTTTGGAAGAGCAATCGGTGCTCTTACCTGCTGAGCCATCTCACCAGCCCCTGGAAAGTTTTCTTACACAATGGCTCAGAACAGGTTAAAAACTGCATGGTGGAAGAAGGGTCTGCTATAGTGGTTTGTAAAATTATTTGACCTACTAAAAGAACCTCTTTTTTGTTTGTTTGTTTTTGTTTTTCGAGAAAGGGTTTCTTTGTGTAGTCCTGGCCGTCCTGGAACTCACTCCAAAGACCAGGCTGGCCTCAAACTCAGAAATCTGCCTGCCTCTGCCTCCCGAGTGCTGGGATTAAAGGCATAAGCCACCACTGCCGGCCTAAAAGAACCTCTTAAGACCCTGAAGCCTTGCCATTTCTGGGGGAAACATTTCTGCTGCCCACAGGAAACTGTGTGAGCTGAGCACAGCCATTTTTGGGACTCACTACAGGTGCTCTGTTGAGTTAGCACATCACCGAGCCTTGCCTCTGAAAGACAGACTCTGACCACTCGTCAGCCCTAGACAGTAGTCAAACAGAAGGTCACCAAATTTTCCTGTCATACACTGGATAGTGGGATTTAATTAAATAGAAGCTTCTCTAGTTACTCAATTATGGACTGAAATTTAATAGAGCACAACTGCTTCTGCTTTTTACATTTATAAAATATGCAATGTAGCCCTTACAGCAGGCAGTATTTATGCTCCATCGGCTCAGAAACAGACTATTTAAGAACTATTACGTGATCGTCTTTTTTTTTTTTTTTTTTTTTTCCCCCCATGAAATAGGTACTTTTCCTTAAACACATGGCATTTCTCCTCTGGGAAGACAGTCATGAGGGAGCAGCAGGATTTTCTTCAGTTGGTGGTGGGGGCGGGGGGAAGCAAGTGGTTTCTAATCCATTCTCACATCCTAGACAGATCTGCGCGACTATACAGGGTAACCTTTAATTTGAGCCTCCCTTCACCCAAAGCTCAGCCCATACATTCTTTCCTAATGTAAAGATTTCCAATAACAGCATAAAACTAGCAGTTAATAATAGGCCCCAGCATGTAAATTACAGCGGTCTCCAAAAATAAAGCTTCATGGCGGAAGAATTCGCAAGTTACCACCACTGTGAGGTAGACACAGTGAAAGAACAGAGTCCTCACACCACGGAAATCTGGATGTCTCTGCGAAACTGGCAGACGCAAATCCCCAGGACACAATCCTCAGGGATGGTTTTTTTTAAAAAAGTGTGTGTAACCCAAACTATGCCTTTTCCCTACCTCGCCTCTCTGCCTCCCTGTCCTTACCCAACCTTCCAATTAAGTACCCAGAGCTTGTTCATCAGCCTAAATTTCTTTTCCATTTCCAGAGAGTGGTTAAGGGAAACAAAATGAACACTAAACCGTGAGCAGCCACTTTCCTAGCACCTTACCTAAGGTGCCGGAGGCCTTTGTTTCTTTGTGCCACAGTCCAGAATGCTTGCTAAGGATTTTGAATACATGCTCCTCCAAGAAATCCTCTAGACTCGAGCATTCTCAACAGCTCCCTTCCCCCACTAAGATCCCTCCTTTTCAGTTATCAATCCCACCAAGGAACACTGGGCAGGTTTGTCCAAAGGAATCCATTAAGAAATTCCATGGAAGAGAAAGTTCACTTGTCTCTGTAATCTAAGGGAGCAAGAGTCTTCAACCCCGCTATGGGGGAGGGGAAGATCAGGGATCCGGTCCTGGAGGGCATTGTCATTTTTATAGACCTCTGCCCTTCATCTTTATTTCAAAACCAACCGCCTTCTTATCTTAAGTCATTTAGTTCATGCACTGCTTACTCTCGGTGAAATATCTTTGTTGAGGGCTCTGAAGGTTTTCACTTGAGAGAACAGGACAGCTGAATGCCACATTGTGTACAGGGGTCAAAGGTCGGTGTTGGAGCAAAAGCCCCACTAATGCATTGTGAAAGACCTTCATTTTCACCAGCAAGCTCTCCATGCTTGTGAGAGTAAGCACATCTCTCACCTACTATAAAAAGCTTTCAATGAGAGGAATGGAAACAAAGGAGGGGAGTATGGGGAGGGGGCGGTCTTAATTCTTAAGCAATAAGTGAATGAGGTAAGGAACGTATAAAGAAACCAGGTGTTCAGGGGAGGGAAAAGGCATGTTTATGCCTCGGGCATAACATGCCGCACACTAGCAGAATGAATGGGGAAGAGAAGAATAGCAAATTGAAAAGATTTAAACTTCTTAAACTCCCCCACACCTACACACGCCCGATTCACCAAACAGAAAAGCAGATGTCCTGTAGAGGTCCCCAGAATCACTTTTGAAGTCCTGAAGTGCCCTACAAATACGACCGCCTAAGCATGTTTGAAGTGGTGTTAGCTTCTAAGACTTCACAATAGTGCTTTTGCGTGTCACTGTCCTTACTGATGTCCTTTCTAGTCAAACGGAGTGCAGTCTCTCCAAACTCTCACCTCCTGGCAGGGAAGCCCCCACACCGGGGGGGTGGGGGTGGAGGTGGGGGACTTAGAGCTGGGACTTTGGCTCCTGGAACCAATCAGTGGTAAGGACAGTGTGAGATCTCTGGGTGTTTTAATGCCTTCGCTTCAGCACCAAAAATGTCCTCCAGACACTGGCTGGGTAGAAACTCAGCGAGACATCTCCTACCCTGCTTCTCTGAAAGGCCAATGTATGATGCTTTCTTGCAAAGTGTCTCCTGAAAGCCGGAGCTAGTGCACAAGCCTGTAATCTGGAGCCTGAAGCAGGAGGATCACAAGTTCAAGGCCACCCTGGGTTATAGTGGTGAGATTTCCCCATCTCGAATAAACAAACAAATAAAGGCTGACTCCTATATTACCTCCTCAGATCAAGAGCAAGGACAGTTTTTGTTATCTAAAGATACATATCTTGGGGGCGGGGGGACAACAAGTTTGAGAGCACAGGAAATGAATGGCAAGGAAACTACTTTGGTATTAACAAGCTTTTCTTGGGCAACTATGAATGAAATCTGTTCTGAGGCCTCGGGCTCAGGCTGAGCTTTTGGCTCTTCTTTAAAGAAGCCGGCGGAAGGAAGACTGAAATTAAAAGAGAGAAAGTTAATCAAAATCAAACTGGCTTCGTTTCTGGAGAAGACTCGTTCTTGCCATTGGCAGCAGCAACAACAAAAACCATCCTGTTTGTCCATCTATGAGGTTCTGGTGCAGGGTGGATGCTGGCTCCGTTCATTTCCACCTTGCTGTTCCTCGGGGCACTCCGAACATCTCCACTCACCTTTCTGAGATTTGGGAAAGCAAAGTCCCGGTGGAGGTGGCTCTGGGCGTCGGTGGTGTGTAAATAGCAAGCTGCACAATCATCACTCCAAAGAATTTGAAAATGAACACACTAAAAATACGTCCCCTGGTCCCACTTGCCAAGATGAAGAGAAATAAGCCATAGTGAAGACCTAAAAACACTATACTTTCCAATCTCACGTAAAAGAGGAGCAATTCTTTTCCCTCGTGTGTTGAGCAGAAAACCTCAGAGTGTAAAACCCTGCTGTGGTTGGCAGGGCCCACCTGCCACTCCTTCCTCCCCTCCTCCAACAGCATTCTGAGTTGGAGGGGTTTCCCTCAATATGAAAACACTGCAGCTCATCTGGTACAAACCCAGACCGCCTCTCTTCTACATCTGAGTGCAGAAAGGTCCTTCCCAGGGAAGAGCCTCAGGCACTCATTATGTGTAAAATCCTCACAGCCACAAGTCCTTGTACAGCAAATTATACAGAAAGGCGCCAGCGAACCTCAGTGCTTGCAGCTCAGAATCCTAGAACCCACAGGGGTTTCTCCTGCCTTTCCAACTTAGCTCCTCATGCCCAAATCCACGTAACACACTGTAGCCACCACCGTCAGCTTTAAAATGGGACAGGATTTTAATGATGCAAGGCATTATGAAAGCAACAGTTTTCTAGAACTTCTAAAATCTCCTCTAAACTTTAAGATTTTTAACGACCTTCCCCCCCCCTTCCATAAAGTTTTGGCCTTTTTCAGCATTTCTGTTGATCCCAAAATAGTTCTGATAAGAAGTGACTTTCTTCTTTTTATGTTTTTCGAGACAAGGTTTCTCTGTGTAGCCCTGGCTGTCCTGGAACTCACTCTGTAGACCAGGCTGGCCTCGAACTCAGAAATCTGCCTGTCTCTGCCTCCCAAGTGCTGGGATGAAAGGCGTGCGCCACCACTGCCCAGCAACTTTCTTCGTATTTAATAATTAAATTATACATGTGGGCATAAACAGACTTGGAAATGCACCCAAGTCTTGGGAGGGAGTCATGGTGATGGGAGTCATGGTGATGGTAGGAGCAGAGATGCAGGCACACCAGAGCAGTCTCTCGGCAGCTCCTGCTTCCTGTACTCTAGCTCAGCTAGAGTAGACAGAGAAGCAAGTGGGTGCGTGTAGGGGGCTCTGTCATTTCTTCTCTCCTCCTCCTCATTAAAAAAACAAAATAACAAAAAACAAAACAAAACTTTTTTTACCTTTTTTTAGAGACAGTCTTAGAAAGCTTAGGCTGGGCTTGAACTCCTGATGCTTCTGCCCCAGCCTCCCAGGTATGCTACCTGCCTGGACATTGCAGAAAACATTTTCAGGAAGAAAAGAGTGACATCCATGGCTCCAATTCCAGCTTCTATTGCTTTCAATATATTTCCTCTGTCTCACCTCTGAATTTCCCTGCTAAATGTGAAGACCAGAGGTACAGGTAAGGATGTGAGGCTGACAGAAACAAATATTCTGACTATTCTTGAATCTTTGGGCTGAAGTCATGACCAGTGTCATTGTATTTGGATGTATTATTTTACTGGCAGAAGTGTCCTGAGTTAGAATTAGATAGCGTGAATTTGTAAAACCAAGACAGAGCGAACGAAGCCAAGGCTTGCCAGAGCGGATTGGTATTTGAAATCCAGACACCGAATCGAGGACGTCTTTTGGGATACTCCTATAGGCTCGTTGATTCTCTGGAGCAGCAGTAACACTTTCCCCTGAGCCTGGACACTCTGGGGAATCCGAGCTGCTTCTATAACGTCCAGAATTACTGTCTCAGAGCCTGAGAGCTCCCAGAGCAGTTGTGCATGAACAGGCAATGATACCCTCCCTCCTGCAGGGGCTCATGGGAAGTTTCTCAAGCAGAAGGCTTGGTCTCTTTCATGCCCTAGGGTTTCGAGGTCAAGGGTGGGGTTTGATGGAAGCTCCTAAGTTCTCTGGTGTGACAACTGAAGGTAGGAAAAGAATCCACCAAGCCACATGCTGACGCTCCGGTTTTGCCTGGGATTTCCTAAAAGGACCTTGGGATAAAAAAAACTACCTGGGCTATAATGGCAAACACAAAGATCGCCTATATAGGTTGAAAGCAATTTCTATAAATAATGTGAGGGGGAAAAACAGGTGCAATTACTGTACCTCCTCCATATTTAATTTCTAAGAGTGGAGGAGGAGGATTCTTAATGATGACACAAGGAAAATTAATGAATTAGCATGCTGCTCATGCTACTTCAAAGGCAATTGTTTTAAAATGCATCCTGACTGCTGAGAACTGGGTCTTTGTGGGCTCTACTCATCACTGGAACTGCAAGGGTAATAACCTAGAATTCATGAGATGTATCTATGAGACAGGGGTTCAAGAGGGAGCCTTTTCCACACGGGAGCAAGTGGGGGAGGGAGCAAGGTCTAGGATGTGTACCCGGGGAACATTGCTGCCATCCAGGCTACCGAGCCTGGCAAAAGAGTTCAGAAACCCAGGATGCCCGAGGGTAAATCCCAAGTATATTTTTGCCTCTGGGGCCCATTGGTAAAAATACTGTCATTTTTTTGTACACTGGGGATTGAGCCCAGGGCCCTTCATTTTAGGTAAGGGCTAACCACTGAGTGATAACTCCAAACCTCTAGTTTTAGAGCTGTTAAAACCCTACTTTAAAAAAAAAAAAAAAAAAAAAATCACACAGTGGGCAGATCACCAGGTTCAAAACCTGACCATCTAGTATAGTATTATAAAAGAATTTAAAATAACGTGGGGAAATGTTCCAGGCCTGAAAAGTCACTTTCTCACACAGAAAGCCTGTATGTTTATGGGAGCATAGAGCTCTGGGCCCACTGCCACAGAGTCTCATGAAGGGGAAGACACTGAGAATTCAACAGTGGGAAGGACTTTACGATACCAGTTCTTCACACATTGCCTGTTGGTCTCACTGTCCTGTGAACCCCCTTTAAGATGTGTCTGGAATCCAGAGCTCCCCCTCCTCTTTTATGCTGGAAACTTTCCCTCTTCCAGAACATTCTCTACAGACGTCTCCACAGTCTTTGAACACTCGTTCCTTCTTAATACGGGTTTCAACATCCCTTCGTATTTCTGACTTGCTTGCCTCTCGTTTCCGGCTACTATTATTTCTGATGTCAGAAATCAGCATTTAAATCCCTTACAGGTTAATTTCGTTCTACTGAGGATCTGAATAAATAGGTGGACTTTCATTTCCTTTGTAGTGAGTGATTAGACAATTCTCAACCTGGGATATGTCATTAATAACCGCTTGCTGGTGAGTTTTCTCCCATCTTGTGTACCTGTCATCCTTTAGGAGACAGGATTTGGCTCAATCTGAAGAGATCTGTGGTGGTTTGAACGAGACATGTCTCTGGTACTCCGATAGCCTCAGGCACTTGAGTCCTTTGTCCCCATGAGATATTCCTGTTCGGGAAGGTTCAGATGGTGCAACCTTGCTGGAGAGGGACTTTGAAATTACAAGCCTAGTGCCACTCCCAGCTTTTCTTCTGCATCTGCTTGTATTTAAGGATGTGAGCTGTCAGGTTCCTGATCCTACTGCCATGCCTGCTGCCTGCTCACGCCCTCCTGTCGTGACAGACTCTATTCCTCTACAACTGTACACTCACTCATCTATCTCAATAGACTCTTACCCCTCTGGAACCGTAAGCCCAAACAAACTCTATCTTTTCTAAGTTGCTTTGTTCACGATGTTTTATAGCCGCGACGGAAAGTGTCTATTACACAATCCAAATGTGATCCAAAGCAGGTTAAACAGACATCGAAAGCTGGCATGGTACAAAAGCTCTTACAATGTATCTTTACCAATACTTTTCAGTTGTCACCGAAAGACCACTATTCAATGATACACCTATGTCACATGAATAAAGGTTCTCAGACCCTAAGATCTGTGACTGGACAAACTAGCACCATGGCAAGAGCCGATATGGAAAATCCGATATAAATAGACTTGCTGGAGCACAACTTCTCAGGAGGTTGGGGAATCTCATTAGCAGCTCTTTTTTTTTTTTTTTTTTTTTTTTTTAATAGAAAGTGACCATTCCCAAAGGGATCTGACTTATGCTTCAAGCCCCTCACTTTTACATATGACAGAGAAATGAATGCTCATGGGGCCAGTCAGAGTTAGGTTTGAATTTCTGCTCCGCTACTTACAAGCTGTGACAGGAGTCAAATGCCTTTCCTTCCTGAATACATACTTGGAGAACAATAACGGTCGGATCACGATTGCCTCTCAGTAAACGAGATAACACTTATAAAGCACCTGGCTCAGTCCCAGCAAATTGCAGGTGGGTGGACACCTCCCCCTGTTCCCTTCGTTTCAGTCACCAACCACTGCCATGTGGATGGCACCTGCAGAAATACACTAAGTAGGAAACGTAGTTTGTAAGTTATACATACGTAGTATATAAGTTATAAATGTAGTTTATAATGCCTTCTGTCTGCCCATGGATTGCCCTGGTCATTTCTTGACTGAGCTCAACATTTAATAAAGACCCCAGTGACCAGGCTGTTGTATATTCATGTGCATATGCACGCAAGGAGGGAAGGGGAGCCAGAGAATTATGATGCTCTTTCCTTTTCAGTATTTCTTCTTCCCTAGCCAGGTGTGGTGGCACTTGCTAGTAATCCCAGCCGACACAGGGAGATGTGAGTTTGAAGCCAGCCTGGGCTGGAAAGTGAGATGATATCTCAAATTCTCCTTCTCCTTTCTCAGAGATGAACCAAGTTATCAAGAGCCTTTTAAGGTTTAAAGCATCACACACAAGCTGAGCATTTCCAGGAAATTCCTGAAGTTAGATTTATCTGAATGTGCCTTAATGTCACGGGCAAGGGCAGTTTCCTATTCCCTGAACTTAACTAGAGATGACACTGGTCTCTAGGCCCCAAAAGAACAAGCCAGAGGCATTACGCGAGGCTTCCAGATGTCTTGTGTCACATCATGCTCAGAGCTCTTCAGATTGGGTAGGGAAAAAAATTAGACACCAGTCTCAAAGGATTCTGCCTTGGAGGTTGAATCTGTCCAACTAATGAAGCTACACTGATGGAGGACCCAGGCAGACAGTGTGGAAGATGACGCTCCCTCATAACCTTTCCCTCTTCCAAAATAAATTCATGTTATGTCTCTCTAGAAGAGTCTTCTTTCTCTCTCCCAGGTGCAGTTATAATGCCACCTCCCCTACGAAGCCATTCATAGCCATTCCAAGGATGGTGCCTCCAAAGATGGCCGCTTCCTGTGTGCCTTCCACACGCCCTCACCAGCCTGCATCCTTCTGCCATTCTCTCTTGCACTCCTCACAGTTTGAAATGTAGATGCACTGACTTTTACATGTTTATTTATTATTATTGCATGTGCGTGTATGCATGATACATGGGAGTGCTGATGCGTGCGTGTCAGGTGCGTGCGTACCGTAAACTGCAAGTGCAGCTCAGGACAGCTTTTGGAAGCTGATTCTTTCTGCCCATGCTGGGATCCAGGAACTGAACCTGCATTACAAGCGGTTTTACCCACTGAGCCATCTTTCTGGCCTGCATCTATT
The DNA here is from genome assembly GCA_019843815.1 of Montemys delectorum. NCBI lineage: Eukaryota > Metazoa > Chordata > Mammalia > Rodentia > Muridae > Montemys > Montemys delectorum. The sequence continues at coordinate 34,685 of JADRCD010217739.1, read as the reverse complement.
AGCTTGTCGGTTTTCACTGCACAACTCCAAGCTTCTGAAATCCGGGGGTCTATGCCTGCCTTGCTGCACAGTTATTAGGTTCGCACTATCATACATGACATCTCAAGGGCTCACATGGGTCGGCAGAATAAGTGAACGGCTGGATGACTTAAATCTCAGGTCTCTGGGATTCAGCTGTTTCTCTGGCACCAACACAGTAGTTGGCACAGAGTTATCACACCAAGTAAATGCTGAATATTTCTGCTTGAAAAACATCAAGTTTTAAGAAAAGATCTATATTTGTGTAAGTTGCCATTAAAATGTAAATATACTATCAATAACACCGACTTTAGACAAGTAAAAAACTAAAGGTAGACAATTAAGAACTTAAGGGGAAAATCAAAGATTCAAGTCAGGGAGTCATTTGGACTGATGGGCTCCATCCTTGGAACCTAGAAAGGGATGGGTAAAATGGAAAAAACAGGCTGGGCGTGGTGGCGCACTCAGGAGGCAGAGGCAGATGGATCTCTGTGAGTTCGAGGCCAGCCTGGTCTGCAGAGGTGAGTTCTAGGACAGCCAGAACTACACAGAGAAACCCTGTCTCAGAAACACAAAAACAGCAGCAACCAAAGAAAAAGAAAAAGAAAGAAAAGGAAGAAACACAATTTAAAGAGCTGGGAGTCTCTCGTGGGTCGGAGGGGCTCACCTAGTCCATACCTGCCCTGTGTACCCTTGTGTTTAAAGCACTCTGCTTTCCACACTACCTCACTGTCCTCTCTGCACCCTGGGGAGGAAGGTTAAGAGTTAGGCCCATTTCACAGAGAGAGAGAGAGGGAGAAACTGAGGCAGAGCCTAAGCAGTGGGTGTCCCATCACAAAGCTAGTGAACAGGAGAGTGACTTACAAGCCATGTCAGTTGACTTCAAGCATACAAATACCCCTTCCACGTTCCTGCCAGAGTCTGAGGCTAACCCAAAGCCTTGGTGCTAAGGCTTCCAATTAGCCTCAACTCAGAGCCTTCAGCATTTAGCATCTCCAGGGGCCTGGATTAGTGCCAGTGAGAACAGTCTCCAGTAACCATGGTCATTAGAGTTGCTTCGAGTCAAGACAGACCTAGGTGAGAGGACTTGTTAGTCAGTCCCTGCCCTGTGATCTTAAGGACATATCTACCTACCTTCAATCTCTTTTTTTCCCATTTGTGAGATGAGATGATTTAAAACAAACAAACAAACACCCCACATGACCAAGAAGATGAAATGGGTGTTCGTCCATAATGCCCTTAGCCTTGGCAGGGCTTTAGAGCACGAGGGAATAGTGAGAAAAGGAGACTCCCTGGCCTGCTACTGCACTCGGCCCTCCCTTCTCAGCCGCAGAGGTCTTGCAAGAGGAGGTTAAGCCCATGAATGAGGTTTGCCTGGGGTGTGCATGTCTAGCCTCATAAAACCCCTTAACGAGAAGCAGCTCATTGGCTTTGCGGTCCCTCACAGAGACTGCACATGTGCCGAGCCAAAACTCCATCCCAGGGACTTGCCCAGCGGCTCTGTAGATTGTGTGAGGAGCTGCAGTAAACAGGTATTATTCACACCTATTCCTGGGCTCTACCTGAGGGCCATTTCTAGGAAGGAATATAGGGGGTGCTGAAGGGGTTACAAGCTAGGACTTCAAATTTCCTATCTGAATGACAGAGGAGGAGAAGGAAACAGTTCTCCCCAGGGGAGCCTATTGTTTGGGGTATGCAGGACAAGGTCTGTGGACACAAACTTCCAGGGCAAAGGCAGTATCATCCTGGGCATCTGCTCTGGAGCAAGGAGGCCTGAGGCTGAGCCGGGGAGATCAAAAGCTGGCCATGAAGCTTTTGACGTGAGGGCCACTGAAGTCATTCTCCTTGTATCCTTGCCCTCCTGAGCTTCCCCCACTGGCTTCAGCTAAAACATCGTTTCCAGGAAGTTTCTAGCTAGCCTCAGAGCAAAGGCATGGGTGGGTTGAGCTCCCCCTCCGTGGACCAGAGCCAGGCTAGTTAAGCTTTATAACTGAAGTGTGGCAATTCCAAGACCTGACCTACACTTTACAACATCCTCTCTCTCTCTCCGTGCTTGTCCATGGTAATCCACATTCAGCCGGTGGATCTTGGGCTGAGATGGAGAGGAAGCCACAGCCCCCATCCCCTGGGGAGGTGGAATGAGACCTCTGTTCTCTGGGTTTTGGCAGACAGGTCCCGCCTGCCCCCCTCCCCCCCCTCCCCCCCCCCCCCCGCCCCCAGCACACCTGCCTAGAAACTGAGCCAGGTACTCAACAGCTGTGCCCTCAACTGGACAGGGCACTCAGCTCAACAGAGGACAGAGTGACTTTTTTGGACAGAGTGACTTTTTTGGCATGGGGCCAAAGAAGGGGACAGGAAAAACTATCAACTGAGAAGAGATCTCGTACCTAGAGAGGGTGGACGGGTAGGAAGACACGGTGGCGGATGCTGGGAGTCACTTGGAGGAGCTTCAGGCCATCTGGGGTTTAGGGAAAGCATAGAACACATCTCAGTGAGGTGGCCAAGCTGCGATTTTTCCAGGGCACACCCCATGTGGAACCCGAGTGGGGGTCCAGTTAGGATGGTGGTGCTGTTAGAGCTTGTGACCCACCCTCCCTGCCACCTTCTCCAGGAGTCACTGAACTGTGCACCAACCACTTCGCCGAAGGTCTCACCCAAAGAATCCCCAGATGGCCCTCAATGGATCTAGTGTCCACTCACGAACAGCCTCTCCAGTCATAGGAACAATCTGGTAAGTCACTACATCCTGCAGGGTTTGCGAGGCTGCAGCCTGTGTACTATGTGGTTAGGGACAAAAAAAAAAGTTTTGGGACCTGTATCCACAGTTCTGCAGAAGGAAACAGACCTCCCTTCCTAAGCATTGGCCAGCTTTTTGCTCTTACCCTACCCTCTGGGTGAAGCAGAGATACGACTTGGGGGGCTCCCTCCAAGGAAACACCAGGAAGCCTGAGTGTCTGGGCTCCCCAGGCGAGCGAGCACAGGGAAGCATGCGCGGTAGGTGTGGCCACTGCACCTAGCACATGGTTCTCCTCAGTCAACCTTCCAACCCCCCCCCCCCCCCCCGAATCATACAGGTCTGAGGGAAACCAGCGTAGATCTGGGGATGATAGCCTAAAATAAGCTCTCAGGAAACCCAGAAAGTCCCAGCACCGGCTGCAGTAATGGGCCACTCCTCTCAGTGTGGTGCACTCTCCAAGCTAGCTCCAGGGACTTAGGGTGGTGGAGCTGTGGTCACACTCACTTCCCGGTTTCAGTCTCCTCACTCGTCCTCACCTCGCGGCAGAGGGCTGTACCTCACTGTGCGCCTCATTAAATCACAAGACTCTCTCATTTCTTACCCGTCCCCAGGGCACAGTCCCACTCCAAGGGATCACAAATTCAACGCCCCTCCCTCCCCCCACCCCCCACCCCCATCTTATCTTTAGATCTCCCACCACCTTCTCCCTGGATTTAATGCCCAGAGTTAGGGCTAACCTTGGCTGAGTGGGTCAGAGCTCTAGACACCCGCCCTGGTCCCTGAGGACCCTGACTCGGCTCAGCAGCCTCCGAAGCTGCAAATCGCAGACCTCTGAGTTCAATCAACTTGTGCTATTGTCTGAATCCGTCCAGGTCTCCCCGACTCTCCCTCCAGGATCCTCTTTCCATACCTCTCCAGACCCCCAGCCCCAAAAAGCAACAAGCCAAACGGGGCGGGGGGGAGGGGGGAGCCAGAGGCTCTGGGGTGCTGGCATTCCTCGCTCTAGCAGAGGAGCTCGGCTAAGATCCTCCTTCTTGGACCCCACACCTCTGCCCCGAGGCTGCAGTTGCGGAGGAGATGGGAGCCACGCTAGTGGGGACGCCCTAAACCGACTCTAGGCTTACCTGCGGGGGAAATTCGCTGTTCTTCCCGACCTGGGCAGGGGCAGATGAAGCATCTTCCCAGGCTCAGACAGCCATTCAGTGGATGAGCACCAAATGCACACGAAACAGCCTTCACCTGGCACGCGGCGGGCACCCCAAATCGTAAGAGCCAGCGGCCACGCGGAGGGGAGGACGCTGCACCGGTCCTCGGCCCTCTGCTCTCTCTTTTTTTTTTTTTCTGCACAGCCGGCCTAGTACTTAGGCTCCAGCTGTACTTAAAGTGACAGAGCCCAATTTCTCTGTCGCTGACTTCTGTCCCGAGCCCCAGCGAAGCAGGCTGCCAGCGGGCTCTTTAACGCCCAGAGCAGGTAGACAAAGAGCTACCGCAGCCTTTACGATTTCAGTGGCCTCCAGCGGCCTCTGTAGCCGGAAGGTGTGGAGGTAGTTGGGGGGTTGAGGACCTCGACCTCCACCTGGGATGCTCCTAGGTTAACCCCTGGAACGCCAGCAGCAGTCTGGTGGGCGGGTTGCCTCGCGCTGCTAAGGTCGAAGGGGGTGTGAGCAGCTGAGCATTTCTAGGTCTCCCGGATAGGGAGCCCAGCCAAGGTGGAGCACCCGTGGGTAAGGTTGAAGAGGCCTGGGCAGAGTCTCCCCACAGAGAGGTCCTTCCTAGCCCACTCCTCACCACTTCCTAGGCTTTTACAAATTACTCGAAATCGGCGTACTGACTTCATACGCTCATCCTTGAAACGAGATGAAGGTCAGAGAGGGCTCCATATTGCTTGAGGTTGGCTCTGGACCGTTATACTAGGGGTGGGATAAGATAATGTGACCTCTCTCCGATAACCCTTTAGGGATGGGGAGAAAACGGGTTTCGGGTGTTCTGCGGACTACAGCAGAGGCGGGAGGTGTGCTGGCTGCTGCAGGGGCTGTGCAGGCAGGTTGGAGATGGCGCGTGCAGTTCACAAGTTCTCAAGCTAGGGTCGGCACCTTCATCCAAAAAGGCATTTTCAGAGGGCAGACTAAGTAGAAAAGGATCCTAAGACACCTGTCTTTAACCAAGGGCCTGAGAAACAGTGGGGTAGATAGCAGGGCTCATATCTTGGGACTCTTCTGCCCTCAGGTCCCAGCAGCTTACTTTAAGTCAAAGAAAAAGGAGTGCAGAGTGGGGCAGGTGCTCCCAACCTATGGGTCTCGATCCCACCGGGGTCCAACGATCCCTTTCACAAGGGTTGCCCAAGACCACCAGAAAGCATAGATATTTACATTGCGATTCATAACAGTAGCGAACGTATATTTATGAAAGAGCAACAAAAATAATTTTATGGTGGGAGGTCACCACAACATGAGGAACTGTACTAAGGGGTCCCAGCCTTAGGAAGGTTGACTGTGCTAGAGGACCACCTGCTTCCCCTGCTCCGGCCACTCCTCAAGCCTTAAAGAAAGAGGCTCTATGGTTGTGTTTCCAGCCAGAGATGAACCAAGCAAGCTTAGGAGGATCGCATTTGAGAAGTGGATGGATCCAATCTGCAGCTCTTCCTTTAAAAGCCCCAAGAGGAGGCCAACAGGATGGCTCAAGTAGTATTGCCAAGCTTAGACCAAGTCCAATTCCCTGGATGGCCAAAGCAGAATGAGGGAACAGACTCCTGAAAACTGTGCTCTGGCATCCACGCATAGGCCTGGGGCGCACACCCCCATACAAACACATGTGCACGCGCAAACACACATGTGCGCACACACAAAAGTAATCTTTACAAACTTAAAAAAACTTCCCCCATACTAAACCAAGATGGCTGTGGACCACAAAGCAGTGGAATCTGGAATCTGGATAGCACCATGGGACTGAGCCTTCTCCGGCCTCTTAAACCTCATAGCATCTATCTGTGAGCTTTCACAAATGTTAGGGAGCAGCATTTCTGAGAGCCTGCCTCCTCTTAACCTTAGCTAAGGTCTGATGGGCTTTGAGTTTTCCCTTTAAAGCCTGCCTTTCCCCAGACCTGTGACGGCACTGGGGCACTGACCTGGGGCTGCAGCTCCAAAGAATGAATCCTAGTCCTAGGGACCTTTGTCCCTGAATAGGCTGGGCTGGGGGAGATGGCTTATATCAAAAGTACACTATTGATGAGTTCTATAAGCACACTTAGAGATCTGAGGAGAGGGGAAGGCTGCAGTGATCCTGGCACCTACCTTTCGGACTAGTGTGGTGTCACAAGAAGATTGTATTATGTATTCCTGGGAACTGGGTGGGTAAGACTTGGGAAAGATGTACTTGCTTTGTAGGAAGTAAGCGCAAGGCAAATGGTCTCTCTAATATGATCCTCCGTCTCAGTGCAGAAATAGTGTTGCTGGACCTATCCCCTGTCCTTGTACAGTCCTGGGCTCCCCATCCTCACCACAACCACAGAGAATCCCAGGAGGTTCTGTCCCTACTGCTGTGTTGGAGCTGGCCTGGGTTATCTGGGGAACAAGTTACAGCACTGTGGGGGAGTGTCAACCATGAATAAAATGGCTGTGTCAGGGGATGTTGTTCTCCAAATCTAGCTGTAGGCTTTCCATCAGGTTTTGTTTTGTTTTGTTTTGTTTTCCTTTCTGGTCAGAGCTAGAGGGAGGATCTGAGAAAGGGTAAGGGATGAGAGTTTACTCAGAGGCATGGTGTGTGTACACACACACACACACACACACACACACACGAGCTCGAGAGCCCTTGCACATTTACAGCTACCCAGAGACCACAGGGCCATCTCCCTTCTACTGGCAGCTCGGCTACCTAAGCTCTGACACCAGCTACATCTTGCCCTACCAAAGGGACTAGGGGACCAGGCCATAATGTGAACAAGTAGTCTTGGACAGCAGCCAGCATAGCCACAAGGAAAGGCTCTCAGCTTCCTGGTCCTTGTTAAGAGGATTCCAGACTTGAGGATCTCCTCTCCAAAATGGACTCCTGAGCTGCCAGAATTCAGCAGACCAGGAGACTGCCCCCTCGGGTCCCTCTTTCCTCTCTCAAGGGGAAGCTGCACCTTGTGGAGTACCGGGATTTTTTTTTTTTTGTATAGGCTCAAGTGGGCTTTTACAGGGCAAGAAGGGGGGGGGGGGCAGCAAGAGGCTTCAAATAAATAGCATGCAAATTAGCGCTTGCTATTTACAGCCCACAGGGCAGGGCACTTTGGTAATTGGACTGCAGCTTAAAGAGGAATGCACTCTGGGGCTTTTGTCAAGTCAGAAAAACAGCCTTCCCTGTCAGTGGGCCTACTCAGGTGCTTGAAGAGGCCCTGACCTTGCCCATCGTGGAGGGGTGGCGGAGGGGCCGCAGAATGGGAGTGATATGGCAGCCCTGGCTACAGAGGAGAGGCTCGGCAGGGGTGACTCTGGGTGCTTCTTTCTGAGAGAAGGAAAAAGACACCTGCAGAGAGGGAGCTGAGTACCAGGCACTGTTCCAGAAAGAACTGCCAGCCAACAAGGGTGAGAGGAAAAAGGCCTGTGTGTGTCAGATAGACGCCCTCTGTGCTCCTCTGGCACTTCTCCTCAGAGATCCCTCAGGAGCTATGACCTCATTTATCTCCCATGCCAGCGCCATCAGACCACCTCTTTACAAGGGGAAACTGAGGTTTGGAAAGACTGAAAGACGTCCAAAGCGGAGCATAGGTCCCCCGTGTGCATGAGTCCTGTAGCAGATTACTGAAGATGATTTAATGCTCCCTGTCCCCACCTCCCAACCTTGCAGGGCCTCCAACGGGTTGTCTGTGCCCTCTTGGACAATGTCGCCTTTTCAGCAAAGACACCTAATAGAGAGGTTTTGAGTGGTTCCAGTTGCATCCCTGACAAAAACTTCAAAGATTGGTATGGTAGGTTAGAATGGGACAAGCAAAAAAGACACTGGCCAGGTGGTTTGGCATGCTCTGCATTCTGAAGTCACCTGGCTACGGATCCCTGGGGGCCAGGGTCACCTATCTAGGGCCTGACCTCATAGCTGCTTTCCTGGTGAATCCCTTGAGCAGGCTGAGTCCCTGCGTAGACACTTCTGCTTTGTCCCTTGACCTGCCTGGTTGCTTCTTTCTCATCAACTCTGAGGCAATGGAAGTTCTCAAATGGAAAACCCCCTGCTCCTCCACAGGTCACCAGAGAACCTCCCTCCAGTCCTGGGGCGGGGGGTGCTGAGCACAGAGACTACTTCATACACTTGAGCTAAGCTGGTACCAGCTTTCTCCGCCATCCTTTCATTTGTCTGAGACAGTCTTCACTGTGCATGTAGCTCTGACTGGCCCACAACTTGCGAGTCTCCTGTCTCAGCCTCCCAAGTATGTACATGTACAGCCACTGGCAGTATCTTGGCAGTGATAGACATAAAGTGGAGTGATTTAAAGAAAAGAAAGAGAGAAAGAGAGAGAGAGAGAGAGAGAGAGAGAGAGAGAGAGAGAGAGAGAGAGAGAGAGAAAGAATTAAACAAAAAAATGGTTGCACAGGGAAAGGAGAGAGAGAAAGGATTTGGGAGATGGAACCCAGCAAGTGAAACCTTTCCCCCACACTGTTAGGAAAATTTCTGGCTACATCCCTACTCCTGCTTCAATAACCTACCCCAGATTGCCCAGTGACTTCCAACTCATGATGAATTAATTTGGTTTTGTTCAACCTTGAGAAAAATGTCTAGAAAAATGAATTCCAGCTTCTTTATTCAAAGAACCTAGTGATCTAAGTAAGGCCAGGTAGCTAGCGGTTATGCTTTCTTCAGACCATTCACGGTCAGGAGGGTTGAGAGTGGCCTACGGTAATCTGCCCATGGGGGTTGCCATGAGGAGATCACTCCTAGGTCAGGAATCGTCAGTGAATTGCTTGACCCATTGGCAATGTCTGAGGTCTATCACAGCTCTTGGAATGAGCTTTTCTTCTCTTTCAATGTCCTATCCTGCCTCCAGGCCCTTCCGGGATGAGGTACCAGGGAGCCTGGATTAGATTCAACTCAACTCAGAGTTGAAAAGACTTGAAAGATCACCATGGCCAGCCATAGGTGATCCTACAGATGCAGCCCATAACAGGTAAGTGATGTGTGTGGGGGGCATTCCCATGCACAACACAGAGTCTCTTGGTTCCTAGACTAGGGTTTCTGCGGACAGTGGTATCACCTCTTGCCAGATCCCTCCATAGGGCCAGCATGGGACTCATATTGAAAGGTATGGAAGGCCAGGCTGTGGAACGGTGTGAATGGGGGCATTGAGAGTCAGCAGATGCGCACGGAGAGTTCCAAAGAAAGTCTCTCATCCCAGCTGAGATTTCTCTAGGCTGGCAAATGAGCCAGCTGAAGGAAGGGGCCCTGCTCCCAGCTGTGTTATTGCTCAGCAAATATTTATATAACCTTTGCCAAGCCCCGCCTTTCCCACCATCCCTGCAGTTGGGAACAGGAGAGAAATGAGCCTCAACAGATCTTTCGGGGTAAGCTAGCATCTTCGTAGGCCTCACTTGCCATCTCTGAGGAGAGATGGAGAATGCTGGGAGGGGGGAGGAGGAAGGACAGTGGGAGAGGTTGCTGCTCTAGCCAAGTGCCTGATGAGCTGGGGTAGGGAGGGGAGATGTGCAGGAGGGTGTCACTGGGTAAATTCCAGTGTGTGTATGAGCATGCGGGTGTCCTGGACGTGCATCATCTCATGTAATCCTAAACCCCCTCATGCGTCTGTTTTTACACCAGGTGTGACTATCTGCGCATGCTTGTGTTATTGCAGAGTTCTCCTGTCACGCTTCCTGGTTCCCCTCGTGTCCCTGTGGTCCCTGTGCATCACCCTTTCCCTGAAGTCCTCCAGCGGCTTTCCCTCATCATGGCCTGGCCCCTAGCTACCTCCTGACCTCATTTCTGACCACTCGGTCCTCTGTTTACTCTGCTTCCGTCGCGCTGACCTCCTTCCGGTTCCCTGACCATGTATTTACTCTTGCCTTGGGGCCTTTGCACGGGCTCTTCTGTTTGTTGGAGCAAAACCATCCTAAGCCAACTGGCCTCCACCCACTGCTCATCGCTCAACCTTGCTCTTCCTTATAGTGCAGCATTATTTAAGGCTATATTTTCATTTTTATTTCTTTCCTTGCCATTTCACTCTATATGAGCCAAAGAACAATACCCGTGTTTTCTTCTCCTGTATCTGCCGTGGCTCCCATGCAGTAGCTATTCTATCAGGTCAACACTGAATGCATCAATAAATATCATGAAGTCGCTGGCACCATCCCTCTTTTCAGAGTGATGCACGAACGGGCTAGGTAACATCCCAGGTCGGTAGGAAATAGCCAATTGAAAATGAAATTGTAGTCCACCAAGCTTCAGAATGCTCCCTAGACTCGTCAAGCTGCTTCCCAAGAAAAGGGAACTCACCTTGGGCGCTGGAGAAAGTTTGCTGGTGAGACTGAATAGCCTCCCAGATGGCAGTGGGGTCTTTGAGTGGAAAGCACACATGGAAGTGCTTTGCCCCGGGGCTGACTCCAGAAAGCAGGGGACATCTGGGGAAAGTTCACACCAGCATGGGCTGGAACCACTGGCTCCCCCCAGGGCCCTTCCTCCAAAGCTCATTATGGGTTGGAAAAGGAAATGACAGCCAGATAAATCCTGTCCCTCACTTAATAATGTCCAGTGGAACATCAGTATCCCTCGGATCCCCTGCTAGCAGCCCTATGGCCACACGTATGGCCACTTGTGTGGCCAGGTGTATGTAGTGTCAGTGCTGACCTACAGTGTCTGAGAATGGAGTCAGGCGGGGCAGTGGAGGAAGCCTGAGGCAAAAAGGGGCGGAGCAGTGAGAAGAGGGGCTGAAAGAGTGTGAAGAGCCAGGATGGGTGGGAACTGGGTCTCTGTCTCCAGGCTGGTAGTGCCACACAGGAAGAAGAACTCAGAGCAGAGCCCTTGAATACAAACAAGGGAGAAGCGAGGGCTAGTGCATTCCACTTGCTCTTCCTGTTTTGGACCAAGTGCAAGATCATTCACTTCCTCCTGGAAGTCCCTCTTCCTCTCTGATCCTGCTGATGCGGTTGCTCTGTAAAGACTCTCGCAAGAGTAGCCGTGCATCCTCAGGTGACCTTGCACACACAGTGCTCTTACATCCAGCCACCTCTCACACATGCTCAGATGGCCCTCCCACATTGGCCATCTCTCCCTCCCATGCCTGGGTATGCACGGAGCTTCGGCTGTATTGGTGGCACACGTTTGCATGGCACCCTCTCCCACCTGCTCTCTCTGTGAGCCTGCCTCCCATATCCAGTGAGTGTCCATCCATTTCTGACACGGCCCCGTGCTTCGGATCTCTCTTTTCTGCTTTGCTTTTCAAATCCAGATTCCATGCGTCTGCTGGTGCCTGAACCACTGTTGCTGGGAACATGAAGCAAGACCAACCATCTTCAGCCTTTTTGGTGCACCCTCCTGAAGAGAGGTTGGTGGGTAAACCTCTTGCTTGGTCTGCTGGCTTTTCTTCAGCCACAGTGAACGGTCCTTTGCTGCCTGGCCAGAGACATCTGATAGGCCAGAGGTCTGAGCTGGCCCCTCAGGAATATCCTGGGACAGCTAAGCCTTTGAGCAGGAGTCAAACAAGGACGTACATTCAGAAGCTTTGGGTTGTTCATTTGCCTGGCCCAGAGCTCCCAGCTGTGGCCACTTTGTGGCTCCTCAAAGTGAGGAAGATGGAGAGGTTGCTTGGGGGGAGGGGGAGGGCGTGCCAGAAGGTTCTCTAACAATGATTCTCTGGAAGTTCAGCAGCATGGCCTGAGGGCCCAAGCTGCTGACAGGAGAAGCCATGGTCTCTGTCTTGGGAAAGCTGCTACTCTAGTGTTAGGCCTGTGGTCCCTCCTCGGCCATGCTCCCAGGTTTTAGGAGAACAAGCTACTCATAGCAAGGCAGTGGCGGACTGGAATGGGTGTCGGGGGTCTGGCCCTTGCTTAGATTCTGCCACTCTGAAGCTAGAGAATCCCACCATCCAGTTAAGCTGAGGTCCAATTTCTTAGCTTGTAAATCAGGGTGAAGACTATGGCATTCATACTGTTGTTAAGATTAAATGAGATAATTCCACGTTAGTGTTTCATGAGCTGTTCCTTTACAATTGTCAAAGAATCATAAAAGCACAAATTACTGCAGTACAAAGTATGCACATGAGGTTTGGAGCAACCCAGAGTCAGATAGCAATCCCACTGTAATGAGGGTGAATTAAGGAAGGCTCCCTGCGGAGAGGGGGTTTTAAAAAGATGAGTGTGACAACCAAGCACTGCCACCTCAGCAGGAAAATTCTGTTTCAAGGATGGCATGTATAGCGTTGGAGTTCTAAAAAGTCAAACAAGAGAAGGAGCATAAACGTTTACTGAGCATCTACTGTATACCACGTACCTTACATATACTGAACACCTATTGCATAGCAAGTGTGCAATATACACTGTGCTCTGTCACCTTCCAACAACAATCCTAGTCCCACATTGTCATTTATGCTTAGAACAAACAGCTTTCCTAAAGCTTCCGAGATCTGACCCAGCCTATCAAACTTCCAAACTTGGGCTCTTTTGGCGATCTCAGCTTGCAGGAAACTTTCGGGCACACAGAAGCCCAGCTGGCTTACCACCAAACATATGGGTCGTGGAGCAAAATAGGAGGCTGACAGTTAAAGAGGAGAGACAAATGGACCAGGAGATAGGTGGGCGGGGCTGGTAGAGCAAAGCCATACCCATCTCAACAGCTTTCTTCGATGCCTATCCTCCCTGATTGCCAGCCAAATTACACGTCATCCCACTCAGTGAAAACTCAAGCAGCTCAATTGTAGGTTACTAGGACACCCAGAGGAGGGGCCCCTCCCCAGTCAGCATCTGTTGCCATGGTTACACGAGCACGCATCTAGCAGCCCCTCTGGAATACCTGGCTTACTCCAGGTTTTAAGAAACACTGTACAAGACACACACTAACTCTGCAGAGAACGGCCCACCATTGTGTTTTGAGAATCACGTGGAATTTTGAAAGCCGAGGGTTCTCTCAAATTAGCCCCTTCCATTCTGACTCTACACGCTCCCTCCCTCTCTCCCTCCTTCCCTTCTTTCCTTTCGTGGTGTCTGTGGTCTCACCACTCTCCTCTCCACCCTGACCTCATGAATGCACCGGACACACTTGCAGGCACCTGTATCTGGGACCCAGCCAGAACAGGTTCAAAGTGCTGCATCTAGTGTCTCCAGGAGCTGCTACATTCAATAACGAACGGGAGCGGAAAGAGAAATAGCTATGGTTCTTTGACCCATGCAGGGTCACTAACCTCTTGGAAATCTCTAAGCCTCAGGTGCCCATGGCAACAACCTGTACACACCCTACTCAACTGCAAACAACCATGCCCCAGATCTGCTCGCTACACAGGTGCTCACCTATATGGCTTAATGTGTCACCTAATGTGGGTATGTGCTGGAAAATCTTCCGTGTGACAGTGAAAAGGTAGGACATTTTTTAAAAAAGGTTTTATTTATTTTATGTATGTGAATACAATGTCGCTGCCTTCAGACACACCAGAACAGACTAGAAGAGGGCATCGAATCCCATTACAGATGGCTGTGAGCCACCAAGTGGTTGCTAGGAACTGAACTCAGGACCTCTGGAAGAGCAGTCAATGCTCTTAACTGCTGAGCCATCTCTCCGATGGGGGTGGGTTCCTGATAAAGAGGGAGTTAAGCCCTCTCTCTCACTTATGTTCTCTTGACCCTCTACTTCCCCCATAGAAGGTCCTCAGCAGACTGGCCCTTCAGTCTTGGATTCCCATCTCCCAGAAATATAAGAAGTAAATCTCTGTTCTTCATAAATGACCTCTTTGTGATATTGTGTTAAAGTAGCACACAGGGAACTAAGATACCAGCCCAAACCACCCTTTGCGTGTAAGCAATGTTTGAGTAGGGAACATCAAGCCCAGAGAGCCAGGTCACGATGAAAAAGGTCAGAGTCACTGTGAACCTGAGCACAGTTAGCTTAGTTCTTAGATTGTTCTTTGTAAATTTATTTGATTTTTAATTGTGCGTGTGCGTGTGTGTGTGCTTATGTACGTGAGGTGCAAGGGCCCTCTGAGACAAGAAGAAGATGTCAGATCCCCTGGAGCTGGGCTTAAAAGTAGGTATGAGCCACCCTGATGTGGGTGCTAGGAATTGAACTCAGATCCTCTGGAAGAGTGGCAGGCACCCAGCCCCCGAGCCATCTCTCCTTTCCTACAATTAACTTAGTTCTGTGCATAGCTACGTGCTGTACTCATGACCCAGATCCCAAGCCACATGTGGGTACCACTTGCCTAAGGAGAACATTGCAGGCGTAAGTGAAAAGGTTCAGAATAAGTTCTTACTCCCAGTGAAGATCAGAAACATAATTCTCAGCGTGAAGGCAAACACGCACTTGGAAGTACAGTGTTACCATTATTTAGGACACGCTTGTGGCACCTTAGCCTGTCAATGCGTTGATATCTGTCATCACACAACTGGTGATGGCTAGCACACACTGAATCCTTATGATGTCTAATGTAAACATAGCGAATTTCATTCTCTCATCTTAGGAAACAGAGGCACCATGGTCCGCAGTCTTCAGCTGTGATAGCAAAAAGCTGAGGCAGAGAGTGCATCTGGCCACACCTAGCTTGGGGAGAAGACCCTGAAGTATGGCTGTGTGCTTTCAGCCACTCCACTGCTCTCACAGCTGTGATGTCCCTGTGTTAGTAAGCTTGATCTCAAAACCCCCTCTAACTACCTGCATGCCTGGGGGACCAAAGGGATGTCAAGACAGCACTGAAAAGCGGTGAGACCATTCTTCCAAAGAGAACTCAAGGCCTAATTCCAGTGTATCAACTATCAAGTTTAAGTAACTTCACTTTGGCTTGGGTTTGTGGGATACGCTGGAACCTCAGAACTTGGAGATGGAAGGGGGGATGATTACGAGTTTAAGGATACGTGGCTTGTTTGGTAAAGTTCCCACTGCACGAGTGTGAGGACCTGGGTTAGGATCCTCAGCATCCATGTAAAAGCCAGGCATGGCAGTATGCACCTATAACGCCAGCACTGGGTCTCAATGACCCTGTCTAGCTCAATCAGTGAGCTCCAGAGTCAGTGAAAGACCTTGTGCATATGCACACTCTCTCTCTGTCTCTCTCTCTCTCTCTCTCTCTTTCTCTCAGACACACACACACACACACACACACACACACCATATATATACAAAGAGTTCTAAGGCAGACTGGGCTACACAGCGGGGCCAGGCTGGACAGCATAATGCCAAAAAGGGGGGAGGGGAACCTAGGGAGGTGGGTTGAAAGTTTAGAGCACTTGCTGCTCTTTCAGAGACCCCAGTTTCAATTCCCAGCACCCACATGGTGACTGGCAGCTATGGTGGTCTGAATGAGAATGACCCCCCCCCCCTTAGGCTCATCCCTGAATGCTTAGTTCCCAGTTGGTGGAACTGTTTGGGAAGGATTAGGAGGTCTGGCCTGGTTGAAGGAGGTGTGTCACTGGGGGTGGGCTTTGAGGCTTCCAAAGTCCATGCTATTCCCAGTTAGTTCTCTTGGCCATGTGCTATGGATCAAGATGTGAGCTCTCAGCTACTGCTCCAGTGCTCTGCCTGCCTGCCTGCCTACCTGCCTGCCTGCTGCCTGCCTGGGGCTGTACTATGGATCAAGATGT
>JADRCD010217739.1:0-19183 GCA_019843815.1 Montemys delectorum | reverse complement strand
GATCAAGATGTGAGCTCTCAGCTACTGCTCCAGTGCCCTGCCTGCCTGCCTGCCTCCCTCCCTCCCTCCCTGCCTGCCTCCCTGCCTGCCTGCCTGCTGCCTGCCTGCTGCCTGCCTGCCTGCCTGCCTGCTGCCTGCCTAGCCTGCCTGCCTGCCTGCTTGCCTGCCTGCCTGCTTGCCTGCCTGCCTGCTTGCCTGCCTGCCTGCCTGCCTGCCGCCTGCCTGCTGCCTGCCTGCTGCCTGCCTGCCTGCCTGCCTGCCTGCCGCCATGCTCCTCTCATGATGGTCATGGACTCTAACCCCTGGCACCACGAAGCCCAAGTTAAATGCTTTCTTTTGTAAGTTGTCATGATCATAGCATTTGATCATAGCAATGGAAAGGTAATCAATACAGCAACCATTTGTACCTCCAGTTCTAGAGGATCCAACACCCCTCCAGCCTCTGTGGGCATCAGGCATGCTCAGGGTATATATACATACATCATGAATATATACATACATGCAGACAAAATATTCATAAAGTAAAATAAATAAATCTTTAAAATTTTTCAAAAATAAAAGAAGGGAAGGGGAAAGAAGGGAAGGAGGGAGAGAGAAAGGAAAAAAAGGAACTTTATTTTGATACTCTAACTGCCTCTAAGACAGAAGCCATTGGCTAAGTGAATAGAACATTAAATTGAAATAAACCTGTCAAACTCACATCCCTGTATATGTTTAGAAGTACTCTAACATATTCTTTTCTACTTGGGTCCCACCAGGCAAAAATAATTTGCCCCCCGCCTTTGGTTTTTCAAAACAGGGTTTCTTTCTAGCCCTGGTATTCCTGAAACTTGCTTTGTAGACTAGAGTGGCTTCAAACTCAAAAGATCTGCTACTTCTGCCTCCGAAATGATCGGATTAAAGGTGTGCACCGCTAACCTGGCTAACAATCTTTTTTTGTTGCTCTTTATTTTTGAGTCGGGGGGGGGGTCTCACTGTGTAACCCTGGGTCACCTGGAACTCATTACGTAGACCAGGTTGGCCTTGAACTCACAGAGCTCCACCCACCTATGCCTCCCAGGTTCTGGGCTTTAGTTTCATTTGTATAAATCCACAAACTAAGACTCAGAGAGGCTGAGTGACTTGCTTAGTACCACACAGCAAATTAGAGGTGTTTAGTATTGAACTCCAGATCCTAGATTAGCCCACTGCTCCTTCCCATGCAGAAAATGGGAATACGCCATATGCCAAGTGCATATAGATCTACAAGACCAGCTCTGAAACTGGTTGGTGCTGTCCCAAAGGGGCAACAACCATTATCTACTTCAGCTGCATATGCTTTCATTTTTTGTAGACGCAGAGGGTCTCACCATTTATTTACTTATTCATACGATTATGGTTTCAATGTGAAACGTTCCCCCTAGGCTCACGGGTTGAATAAAAACGCTTGATCCCCAACGTCATTTGAAAGGTTGTGGAATCTTTAGGAGTTGGAGCCTTGCGGGAGGAAGTGTGTCGCTGGAGGTGGGCCTTGAGGTTTTATAGCTTGGCCCACCTCCTGTCTGCTTTCTGCTTCCTGACAGTGGATGTGGTTTGATCAGTCACCTCCCAGTCCTTTCACCCTGCCTCCCTGCTGTGACGGACTGTACCTCTTCAAACTGTGAGCCAAAATAAACACCCTCTCCTTTAAGTGACTTCTCCTTAGATATCTGACCACAGTGACGAGAAAAACACATGGGGGGATAGAACCCAGGGCCTCGCAAGTGCTCTACCCTGAGCTACAACCCTAGCCCTGGCTCCCTTTTAGATTCTGCACTTGAGCACTGGCTCCTCCCCATGTGTCTGATTCCCCTACCCCCACCCCACCCCCACACACAAACCCTGCATGTTCATTGGCCAGTGACCGAGCTGGTCAAGCTGCCCACCAGATGGATGCCTTAGAGACTTGCCAGGAAATAGAAGGCAAAGGCATAACAAGATCGAGGGCCGCTCTTCCCTGTCCAACCACACTCATTAGGCTCCCTTTGGGAAAACTGCAAACCCAGTGCCCATGCAGGGTTCTTGTCCCTGGCAGAGGAGGATGGGCATCTTAGGGCCTGACAGTCAGGTGTGGGATAAGTTAGGGAGCAGTGAACGGGGCTCTTAGGAAGCAGAGGTGGGATGCTGTGCTCTGGGACTAGAGGTGTCTCTTTAAGACTTGAGCTCAGTGCCTCTGGGATAAAGAACCAGTCTGGGAGAAGGCAGGGGCCCACAGTTTATTTTATTTGACATTTTTCAACACCAGGACACTTTAGAGCCAAAGAGGAAACGAATCCCATCTGTTGCTGAGCCCCCAAGAGCAGTTCAAGAGGACAGGCTAGGGGAGAGAAAGGAGGGGAAGGGGGAGGAACCAAAAAACTGGAACATCTAGCCACACACAGAGCAAGGACACCACCTGGAAGAGACAGGGTGTGGCAGGCAGTCCCCCCAGTCCCTCTGTGTTTATCCACAGCTCCCTCAAGATGGAGCCTGCTGATGTTGCCACTGCTCTGTGGCCCTTGGCACAGGTTGTGCTATGGCAGTCCAACCAAGGATGGAGATGACACACCTCTGTGACATAAACAGCACCCCCTGGAGTTGTGGGGGGGTGGCAGGCCAGTGGATGCTTTGGCCAGCTACCTCCCATGAGGGTTACTACCACAAAGTTCACACACAGCCCACCCAGACCAGCCCTGACACAGACAGACATGGAGATATAAGTCAGAACCACACCCTGCTGGAGCAAGATGGGGGCGGGGTGGGGTGAGGAGACTCTGACTTCCAGTCTGGTCTCTGAAGTGCTCCGTCCCAGCACCTGAGTCTGCCTCCGGCTTCGACTCCCTCCCACCTGTCTCTGGATGCTAGGGATGGGAAGGGCAGATGGCCGGGAGACTTAACTTCTTACTTCGATTAAATTCCAGACCTCACTATTTTCAGAAAAACAAATTCCTTTGTCTTTTCAAAAGGGTAAAAATGTCCCAAGCTGTCCTCTCTGACAGTCTGCAGAGCCATGAGCTGAATATCGCCCCACAGGACTGCTTCTGCTGTCGGGCCAGCAATCAGTATAGGTGCCAGCTTTAAGAGGCTTGCTGACAACTTGAGAACTTCCATGGGAGGGGGGAGGGAGTGCCAAGACAGGAGTGGTCGGGGAAAACTGGCTCACTTTAGAAAGCACTGACGTTGGGTGGGGGCGTGTGTCCGTTTGTTCGTTCTTTCTTTTTCTTTCTCTTCCTTCTTTCTTTCTTTCTTTCGCCTATAGACTAGCTGAGCAATCCTTTATTAGCAACCTGCTGACATATTTCGATGAGGAGTCAACACTTATTTCATTTTCCCCAGATGATAATATCTAAATTAATCAGCAGGAGTGATTGTGAGGCCAAGTCCAGCGGAATATTAAGAACTTTGTGGTAAGGATTAATCCCATGGAGAAGGCAACTGCTCCACAGTGTTGGGAGAATGTTTAGGAAAATGTGGTTTCCCAGGGTGGCAGTAAACTCTGGGGTAAACCTAAAGGCCTGGGATTTTACTTTCTTTTTTTAAAATTAGCTGTGAAACCCTTAGAAGAAAACACCAGAGAATAACTATATGCCCTTGCATCTATCAGTGACTTCCTGGATGTGCTTCCCAAAGTACAGGCAATGAAGAGGGAAAAAAAAAAAAAAAAAAATCGGAGTTCTTCAAAGCAAAACCTTCAGCAGGTGTAACGGTGTGTGCCTGGAGTTCCAGCCGCTAAGGAGGTCGAGGAAAGAGAATGGCTTGAGGCCAGGGCTTCAAAAACATCCTAGAAAACAGTGAGACCCCCACCCAGTCCCCTACACCACGCACGCACGCACGCACGCACGTGCACTCTGAACCAGGCATGGCACTGTGAATCTGCAATTCCAGCGCCTGAGGTATGAGGATCTTCAGTTTGAGGCCAGTATGGGTTACTTAATAAGACCTTGGCACAAATCAAATAAAAAAACAAAACCACTTAAAACCAAAACAATTTTTTTATGTGTGCATCAAAGGACAGTACCAATAAAAAGAAGAGCAACCCACAGAATGGTAGAAAATATTTGCAAATCATATACGCAGTCAAGGATTACTACCATGAAAATATTAAAATAACTTCTAATATCAAAGCCCAAATAATCTAATTTTTTAAAGGGCAAAAGGTTTGAGTAGATATTTCTAGAGAGAAGAGCTCTAAAGGGTCAATGATCACTTAAAGATATCACTGATCCTTAGGGAAGTGCCAACCAAAACCATAATGGATATCTTCTCCCCTTTATTAGACAGGCTATTATTAAAAAAAAATACTGGTTGAGGATGTGGAGAGAAGGAAACTCTCACATGATGATGGAGGAGATGAAAACTAGGGCAGGCATCCCAGAGAGTAGCATGCTGGATCCTCAAATGATTACAGAGAATATAGACTTGTCCTCTGGCCCAGCAATCCCTGACTGGGTGTCCCGAATATACGCCTGCAGTCACACCTTTAGGGTAGCACAATTAAGAACAGCCAGGGCCCTGAATCCACCTGTATGTCCACTGAGGGACGAATGAGAAAGAACACGTGATATACATCTAGAAGGAATGGTATTCAACCAGAAAGAGATGCAATTGCGCCCCTTGCAGTCACACAGATGAATATGGAGAACTCTGTGTTGGCTGCGGTCGGTAAGGCACAGAAGGTGACTAGTTCATGTGCCACTCATATGTGGAAGCTGGTCTTCTTAGGGGGAGGGAGGAGGGTGGGAGCTATGGGAGGGAGGCAGTGAGGGAGGCTAACAAGCACCGAAGTACAGTTGGGACTGAAGGAGGAACTTTTTAAACGAGATCATTTTATTCTTTTTTTTTTTTTTTTAAAGATTTATTTATTTATTATATGTAAGTACACTGTAGCTGTTTTCAGACACACCAGAAGAGGGCGTCAGATCTCATTACAGATGACCCATGTGGTTGCTGGGATTTGAACTCAGGACCTTTGGAAGAGCAGTCAATGCTCTTAACTGCTGAGCCATCTCTCTAGCCCCTGATTATTTTATTCTTAATTGTGTGTGTGTGAGTGTGTGTGTGTGTGTGTGTGTCTGTCTGTCTGTCTGTCTGTCATACATGCACTTGAGCGCAGGAGCTCAAGGAATCCAGAGGCATGGGATCCCTCTGAAGCTGTTATAGTAGTTGTGAACCACCCAACACGGGTACTAGGAAGCAAACTCAGGTCCTCTGTAAGAGCAGCATGCACTATTAACCACTGAACCATCCGGCCAGTCCCAAGGGTAACTTTTAATATTCTATGGCATTACTAAAGTATGAGAAATGTCTTCTAATACTCTGTGGTTGACAGCAATTAATTGTATACTTCAAAATAGCTGGGGGAGAGGATTTTTAATGTTTCCGACACAGAAAAATGATGTCTTCGTTGATGGATTTGTCAGTTATTTGATCTGACCACATCATATACATATATTGAAATATGTACAATTATTTTCTTCAAAACAACAAAAGCCAGGTGTGGCGATGCACGACTATGATCTAGCACTTAGGAGGTGGAGGCAGGAGAATCAGGAATTCAAAGTCATTTTCAGCTACATAGTGAGTTCAAGCCCAGCTTTCGTTGTATGGCATCATCCTGCTTCAAAAGAGAACTAGACAGCAAAAAAAACCGGCTAACCCCCTGACCAACCAAAACAAAAGATATATTTGAAAAAAAAAATATCCCAGTGAAATATTTTTCTTTTCCACTGATGGGTCTTAAGTGTCTCCCAGAGGTCATGTGTTGGAAGCTTTGGATCGTTTAGGAGGCAGAGCCTAGTTTCATGCCGTAGATCATTAGGAATGTGCCCTTAAAGGCTAGGAGACCTTGTTCTCGTCCACAGGGCTTCCCTGAGCTCTCCCTCCACGATGTCCTTAGCACATTGTCATGGGCCTCAAAGCAACAGAGACTACCATCCCTGTGCTGAAAGTCTCAAAGACTCTGACCCCAGACTTTCCCCTTTTAAAACCACCTGTCTCGGGCATTTTGCTACAGCTACAGAAAGCTGACTGACACACTGAGGAGGGCTACTTTTTCTTAAACCAGAAGTGAATAAGCAGCGAGACTTTAGAGGACACAGAACTGGTGGCGATGGAAAATGGTCCAGTCTCAACGGAAAACAGTATAGTGGTTCCTCAAGAGAGGACATACAGAAGAACACCAATTCCATGTGACCAGCAATTCCTCTCTATGTGCACGCCCCAAGGAACTAAAAGCAAGGACTCAAACAGGTATTTATACAACACAGTCCATAGTAACTCAATGTAGGTTCCTGAACCGAGGCTTCCTGAACCTAAAATGTGGCTAAAAACAAAAACAAGAACAAAAACAAAACAAAAAGAAACCGGATTATACACACTCCAGGGAATGTTATTCAGCCATGAAAAAGGAAATTCGGACACATCCTACAACATGAATGAGCTTTGATGATGTTATGCTAGGTTACATAGATCACAAAAAGACACTTGGTGTGAGTTGCCCAGAAGAGTCCAAACCACAGAGTTAAACCTGTAGCTGGTAGTTGCCAGAGGCAAGAGGGAAGCAGGAAGTGAAGCCACTGTTGTATGAGTCTGGAGTTTCAGCTTGGTCACCTGAAATGCAGTGGAGGTGGGTGGTGGTGACCAGGGACCGCACTGTGACTGTATTAGGTGCCACTGGTCTTCATTTAAATCTGTCTCTTCTAAACACAGTGGCTCTTTACACACTTCACTAGTTTTCAAACTTCATTTTAAGCATGAGGCTCCTCTGGCGGCAGCGTCCGAGTCTCTCTCCAACCTACAGTGCTCAGCTCACTTGTTTAAAGAGCGTGCATCTCCAGTTTGCTGAGTGACAAGCCAGGAAGCCACCTGCTGCTAGATAGGGCCAGGGCAGCTGACTTGTTGAAGCTGAGCACGGCTGGGAAGAACTTGTCAGAGGACAGTCCCCGTGAGATAACTGAGAAAGGGTGAGAGCCACTGCTGCCCATCGTGGCTCACGTGGGCAGCCTGCGGCTAACTGTCACCCCTGGGAGGGAGGGGGCAGAAAGAGGCTCAGCAACCAGCTACATTGCCCAGGTGGGACAGCCCTGGAGGTCTGTGGGAAATGGACATTCAAATGGCTGTAGGACCTAGCTGATGGGTGGATAGGGAGTGTGACCATGTGGGTGGGAAGGGCCCGACCCATCTTATAAACTGGAAAACCAATATTCTGAGGAAAGTGACTTTAAAAAAAAAGAAAAACGTGTACGCATGCTTTGCCTGCATGTATTTCTATAAATCATGTGCGCATCTGGTGCTGGAGACCAGAAGAGGGCATCAGATACCTTGGAACTGGAGTTGCGGGTGGGAATGAGCTGCCGTGTGGCTGTTGGGATTTGAAATCAAGTCCTCTGGAAAAGCAGCCAATGCTCTTAACCACTGAGCCATCACTCTTGTTCATTTTTATAAATGATAAAAGCTGGCTGAGAGCCACAGTGGGGATGAGAGTATCAATGGAAGTGGGGGGGGGGGGGGGGTAAGGAGGGGGCTTGGGAGCAGCTCAGGCTTGCAGGGTCACCTAAGGATTTTCCGGAGTCTAGCATTTTCCTGCTTTAACGTAAATGTGTAGTCTGAAAATGCTTAACTGAGGTTCAATGATCTGCATTAACGCCAATGATTGGGCACTGTGAGCTGATTTTCCTTCAGTGCTGGCTTCCTAAGTGCATTTATGATGGTGTGGTGGTTTGGATAGGGATGGACCCATAGACTCATGTGTTTGAATGCTTGGCCCAGTAGGAGTGGCACTACTAGGAGGTGTGGCCTTGCTGGAGGAAGTGTGTCATCATGGAGGTGGGCTTTGAAGTCTCCAATGCTCAAGACAGGCCCAGTGTGGCAGTCTCTTGCTGCCAGTGGATCAAGATGTGGAACCCTTAGCTCCTTCCTCCTCCACACCATGTCTGCCTGCACACTCCCATGCTTCCTGCCACGATGCCAATGCCAATACCCCTCTGAACTGGGAGCCAGCTCCAATTAAATGTTGTCCTTTGTAAGAGTTGCTGCGGCCACGGTGTCTCTTCCCAGCGATAGAAACCCTAGCTATAATGGACGCTCACTCTTCTGTTTATGGTCCCCCAGACAAGTACTCAGGGACAGAACACTTAAAACTAGGGCACAAAGTTACCAGTAACTGAAAACTGACCGTAAAAGACACATGGAATGGCACTGCAAACAACATCGCAATTACAGCTTCATCTCCTTTGTAAATACCTTCATGCCATCTAGCCTACGTTCTCCATAGGACTCCAGGCTTCCCTGGCCTCCCAGCTGCGGGGTGAGCAGAGATGGCCGGCTCTCATTCCCGTCACTCCTGAGGACTTTGTTTTGACTTGACTCAATCAAGGGTACACACACTACCCTTGAGGAAAGAGGATGTGCGGTGGGCAAGGGCCACATCTTCCTTTTCCTTTTGTCCTCTTAGCCTTCCGTGCCCCACACCTCATCATGTTCCTGGCTTCAGTCAGGGGCCTACTAGATCTGCCCTTGCTGCTGATTCTGGGGACCTGTGCAGACTGTACACTCTTATACAGTCTCTGAGGGGAACAGTGTGTCTGTTGGTTAATCCAGGACTCTAACAGTCTGAACCACGAACACAGTGAGCAATTACACTGAGCCAGGAGTTATACTAAGAAACATATAGGGAATTGTACATATATTAACCCTTTTTAATCTTTAAAATGGGCCACAGATCATCCTATAGTTATCTACATTCAGCAGATAGGCAGATTAAAGTCTAGAGGTTAACTAACTGGCTCAAGCTCAGATAGCTAGTTAATTCTAGAAATCCTGCTACTTTAGTCACAGTGGGTCTCTCCACACACAGGGGTCCTGTGCCTTGGTACTTGGTACTTTGGGAACATTAGCGGGGTTGTAAGAATGCTGCTATACCCTAAGGGTGAGCATCATGCCAGTCCTGGAATTCCCTAGCAGAGATAAAGACAGTCCTGAGCCCCCAGCCCCCTAGGGTTTGTGCTTCCCTCTGCAGTCTCCGGCTGGCTGGCACATCAGGGGGCCGGGACTTGACGTTCCCGTACTGGCACTTCCCAGGGCATATGGTCTGTTTGGAACAGCTTCTCCACCACCTTGGCTCTCCCCATCCCAGGCGTCTGACCACAGCAGCAGCTGGGGTCTGACTACAGCAGGCCTTCCCTTTATCCCAGCTCCAGGCTGGCGGATCTGAGCGTGAGGTCGGGCTGCCCCTGGGATCCTCCAGGCAGTAAACAAGCCATGCATGCGTCAGTTGTTTTGCTCCAGAGCAGCCTCATCAGCTGGACAGACCCTGCCCAGACCTGCCAAGTTTATCCCCCTGGGTGGGCTGCGGGCTGGGAGTGGTGGATGGCCTGGAACTCAGCTCGGTCTTTCCATGCCCTTGAAGGTGCAGGGTTTTATTAGGAGCAGCAATCTCTGGCAGTATGGTGTTAGATACTTGAGAGAGAGGGAAAGGGCTTCTGTGGCTTTACAGGGTATCTCAGGGGTGGAGACCCCAAAAAGAAGAATGAAGAAACGGAAGTGGCAGGTCTGCTGAGAGAGACACCAGAGAAGTTTCCAGAACCATGCAGCTCTCTGGTCTCTGGGCTTGAAAAAGTTGGCCAGAACACCCCAAACCTCAACAGTTCAAACTCTTCCTGTTCTCTTTTCACTTCCAAGATGGCCATATCGGCCCCAGTTGTCTCCCCAAGTCTACCCTGATAAACTGAGGATCCCTGGAGGTCCAAGGCCAGGAAAGAAGGCTTAATGGGCTGGGGGTAGGGAATAGGGTGTGGCATTGTGGGTAGGAGGATTGCAGAAGCAGAAGTCCACCAGGGATATAAATCAAGGGCCAGAGTGGGAACCCCTGGCAGGGGAAGTGGAGTCAGCACCCCCACTCTCGTCTGACTGGCCCTTTCATCTAAATGCCACTTTCTCTTGTCAGGTAGAAGGAGGTGACATTAAAGGTGGAAGCAAATTAAGTCTTCTTCAGTCTACCTAGTCTGCAGAAGAGCTGGGCCTCAGGTATGTTCCCAGGCCTCTTTAGAGGCCAAGCTCGAGGAGGAGAAGGGAAGAGCTTAGTGGACCAATCCGCTCCTCCGTTTCCAGCCCGACCCACCACACACATCTAGAATAAGCCACATGAGGTTGCAGAGGCAGTCATTGTGTGCACAGCAGCCCTCTCTCTGCAGAAGCCTTTGGTCACAGCACAGCAAGCCCGTCCCCGTCCCCCTGCCCCCGTCCTTCCCCCCCCCCCCCACCTCCCGCACTAAGCCGGCCTCTCTGCTTACCCTGTTGTGATGTCGTCATCCTCCGTCATGGTCTTGCCCATGAGGTCACTGTCACTCATGTAGCCGGACTTGAGGTCCACCTCGTCCGAGTCCAGGGACTCCACCAACTCCAGGCGAGAGATGTGGCTGAGCTTGCTGGGGCTCCGCATAGGCATCGTGTGGGAGTAGTGAGCCCGTTCTCCGTGCATGTACCAGGCTGGCGGCCCCTCGGAACGGCAGCTTCCCCCAACAGAGGGTGCATCACCAGCCTGCAGCCGGGGACTGGACTGGCCGTAGCGCCAAGAGAGAGGAGAGGAGCGGTTGGAGAGGCTGGACACACTTCGAGGGTTGGCATCATCACTGTCGTAACAAGACATCTCCAGGGAGCTGCGGAGAGAGCGGACAGCCTGGATTTACTCCTCAGCCCAGCCACCCTATGCCCTGTTAAGTCACTGGGATGCCCCACTGTGGGGCCCTCTAAGTACATGTTCCTTTGTTACAGGGTATCTCAGGCTGTCAAGGGACAATGATCCTACTAGGCACCCAACGCACAGATCCCACAATGAGCCTGTCCTGTGAGTGTGGGCAGTATTTAATACTTTTTGGGGGGTCATTTTTTTTTGGTAAATAGCCCAAAGAAAGAAAGTAATCTTGCTGGCCCATTGTTTCCTATCAGTGAGACGGGATAATGCCTACCTACCCTATGTATGGTTTCGGAGGACTGTAGCCATACAGATCTGACTGGGCCTGAAATGTAGATGCTCACTGAACTAGAATGAGCTAGTGAGGCCCGGTTGGGGGCGGAGAGTGGACCGCTGCTGATCCAGAGCTCAGGAGACCTTGACTCTCCCCTTTGCTCAGGGTGGATAATCAAGGTGGCCAGCACCTCTGTCTATCAGTGAGCAAAGGACTAGATGATTCCTGGGTCCCAGATCTAGGTAAACCTAAAATCAAATGTGGAAGGCACAAGACAAGCTCTTAGGAACCTTGGATATTAAAGCAGGCCCCAGGAAGAGTCGTCAGCCATGGGCCTGGGCATCAGGGGAAGAAGCAGACCTCCCGCCCCTCCCCCAGCCCCCTAGGGGACAGACACAGCCTTCACTGGGTAGAGAACCCAGACAAAAAGTACAGCAAGATTGAGGGTCACAAGCGGGAAGGTCACTCAGCTAGGCCAAGGAAGCCACAGGCAGGCTAATACCAGAGGGCCTGAGGCTAGGGTCCCTGGGTCCTTCTCCCACAGGGCCAGAGAGGAAATATGGCTGAGATCTGGCAAGAATGGTGGTCAGGGCTTTGGTTGAGTCTAGCACCACCACCAAGCCTAGGGATGGCGCGGCTTCAAATTACGTGACTCTTCTCTGTCACACGGCCTGGCTGAAGTCAATGACACACGTGAAGTGTATGTATGTGTGTGTGTGTGTGGGGGGCACCACAGCTGGGTGAGTTGAGGCAGCCTATGGCTGGACATGGGGTGTACGCAAAGCCAGAGTCTTTGATCTGTGATCACTCTGATAGTCACAGGCCACTGGGTTTTTTTAAAAAATGGTTTTTATTTAGTTGCTTGAAAAAAGAAAAGCCTGTCGGAAGGTGGTGGCACACGCCTTTAATCCCAGCACTTGGGAGGCAGAGGCAGGCGGATTTCTGAGTTCGAGGCCAGCCTGGTCTACAGAGTGAGTTCCAGGACAGCCAGAGCTACACAGAGAAACCCTGTCTCGGGGGAAAAAAAAAAAAGAATTGTTAAAAAAAAAAAAGAAAAGAAAAAAGAAAAGCCCTCCCCAATGGTCTCCACTGAGCCTGAGGAAATGGTCTTCCTTTTCCTTAGCAGAACCGGAAGAGTCAGCAGTCCTGAAAATCAGCGTGATGGGTCCCCGCCGCTGACCCGCGGGAATGAGTAACCTCTTGTGTGCTCTTCGCAGGCCTACACCCATCTTTCTCTCTGGGCCCAGCGTCCCTTGCAGTACTGCATCAGCTTCTAGTTACTGTGGACCTCAACACCATCTCCTGGGAGACATGGGAGTTCCCTGACGGCAGGGAAGCCACGATCCTGTTATAACTCAGTCTGAATGCTCGCCCCCCTCGCCCCCATACTCTAGCAGCTCACAGGGGATCATCAGGGAGCAGACCCAGGGTGACTGTGCTGAATGTGGTAGGGACTGTCTCACCACTGATGAAGGTCAGGGCCTCACGAAGTAAGTACTTAGCAAAAAGAAGCTGATCGTGAGATGATGATGAAGAAGGTGATGGTGGTGGTGGTGATGATGATGATGATGGAGGAGGAGGAGGAGGAACAGCAGCAGCAGGAGAACATGGGGTTATACAGGGGTACTGGTTTGGGTACTTGGCTTCCAACACAGTAGCAAGCACATAAGGAAGTAAGGGTTCCCCACCCATATCTGCCTACTGGCCTACTCTCTGTGTTACTCTCCTAACAGAAAATGCCTCTCCCCTAGTTTGAGGCTCTATTTTGTTGTTGATTTTGTTTTGTTTTGTTTCCTGAGAGAGGTTTCTCTGTGTAATAGCCCTGGCTGTCCTGGAACTCACTCTGTAGACCAGGCTGGCCTGGAACTCAGAGATTCACTTGCATCAGCCTCCTGAGTGCTAGGATTCAAGGGACGCAATACCGCCATCCAGTTTTTTACACTAAACCCCATCTCTAGCTCTCAGGGGGAAAGGTTTCTAGCTCACGGCTGGGATCTTCTGACCTGTGACTAGTGCCCCACCCCAGGCGTGCCTCTCAGAGGAGGTCAGTTTTGTTTCCTCTCCTCACTGTCCCTACCTCAGATGCTCCTCACTGAGGGAAACATGCCTGCAGAAATAGAGGATGTGGCCCGACAGTCAAGTTTCCAAGAAGGAACTGAGTCTAGGTCACTCCAGAGGTTCTAAGGGGAGGGTGACCTTGGCGCATGCACCCCTGAGCCCTGCGGCCTTCAGGATGACACTGCATGTGCTCTGAAGGCTGGTGCCTTGTACTCTGTGGACCCAGAACTGCCCCCATCAGCCTGTGGGGTCCGGCGTGGGTATCTTCTCCCAGGTCTTTTTTTCTAGCTTAGGGGAATATTGCTCCAAGGTACGGGGAAAGATTGATTGATAAAAAGCACTTTAAAAAGCAAAAGAGCCATAAAAGTCGGACACTGGTGTTTGGGTTCGCCAAGTGTGGACCAGAGCTAATGTAAACTAAAGGCTAAGAGAGGAAGTGACCCGGAGTCCACAGTAAACAGAAGACCCACACCCGATTGGTCTTTTCTTTTCCATAAAGCGGAGACAGAAGCCAGAGGCCCCAAGGCCTCAACCAATCAGCTTTAGGCTTCCCTTCCCACCCAAGCAGAGTCTTCCCTGCTTCCCTGGGGCCTCGGGGCAGGCATGAAGACACCAGGAGGCTGGGCCAGAGCCTCTGCCCCGCTTCTGTGGCTGAGTCATTTGGGGTATGACTCTTAGAGCAGCTCAGCAGTTCTCAGCCCCTTTGGCACGATCTTGCCCGGTGACTTGGCATGGAAAGATGTTCCAGAAACTTCCTTGGATAGGGGAAAGACTCGTCCATGGGGGTGGGGCTAAAGTGTTGGATGATGCAGCTGAGTTAGAGCCTCCACTCTACCTGGGTTCCTGCTTAGGGCTCGTGGGACGGGCAGGAGCTATACCAGGGTCCCTGAAGCAACACAGACCACTTTCCCCAGACTCCCTTGACGACCTCCTCCTAGTCGGCAGGAAAATGCTTAGGTATCTGGGACCAAGAGGCAGCTTTTTCAAGGCAGGGATATGAGTGGGCATGTCGGGGAGGAGGGGTAAGGGAAGGAGAAAGGGCTCAACAAGAAGACCCGGGGCCAATGGATGAAGGCTCCTGAAGCAGCAGTCATGTGCTCCCACATAGACTGAGGTGCCCTAAAGGTAACAAGTCCTCTGACACGGAAGGTACCAAAGTGTCTGGATACTCCTCTGACTGACCGTGCCCCGAGCTAATAAAACTCCCTTTCCCATTGACACCCCCCCCCCCCCATCCCAACTTTGCATTCGGTTTTCTAGCGCCAGGGGACGGAGAGGAACCTACCCCCAGTTCAACTCAGGAGGCTTCTGGTTCTTAACAAACAGGCCCTCGATGTCCATGCCCCCACGGTTTCCCAATCTTGGCTGCCTGCTCAAACTCCCCCCCCCCCCCCCCCCCCCCCCCCCCCAGAACTTAGCTGGGCCCTCTGTCCCCATTAGAGCTGACAGTATGAGCTCATCTGAACAGCCCAGGGAAGCCCAGAGGAACTGAATGGGAAATTCTGACTCACGAAGGGGGCCCGTGCCAGAATGCCGCTCTTGGGGAAACAGGGCTTGGGGGTTGGGGGGTGAGGGGGAGGGGACTGTGTACCCAAGCTGGAGGCTTAGGGGTTTCTGTAAGGACTGGAGGATGAAAGGGATATACCACCACGGGGTTGATTTTGTGGGTACCAGAATGTAGGCCCTGTTGGGCACTCAGTCCTCCTTTAGAAATAATAGAAGAGGCCCAAGGACACCTGGCTGGCAGAGGGCTGATGAGCCCAGGTGTTGAGGGGGTCCTGGCATCCCAGAAGGATGGGACTGAAAAGCAGGAGGGGTGTTCAGTAAACAAAGCCCTCTTGAAAGAGGAGGAGACTGTGGCCCACAGAGAGAGCAGGTATCATAGACTGCACACCTGGGCTTCCCACCCACACCTAGCCACCATCACGGGTGGAATTCCGTGCTCAAGCAGAAGGCAGAGGCATGAGCAGGTTTTCTGCTGTGGTGCTCAGCTCCCCTCTCTTTGTAGCGCTGGCAATATGGGGCTCCCAATGCCTGTGTTCACAGAGGCCAAGGCCCTCTGGTCAACTTGGGATGCCCACGAGGAGGCGTGGGGAGACAATGAGGCCTTGCCCTCCAGACCCAGGAGGAGCACCTCACCAAGGGCAGCTCCAGCTTACCTGTGAGTCACCTGGGAGCCTCGCAGGCTGGACATGGTTTCTTCCAGGTTCTGTCGAAGATCCAGGACATTCTGTACTGTTCTCTTTCTCTGTGACTCTGGATCTGGCAAGGAGAACAGAAAGAGGTGGTGAATGGAGAGGACTTCCTGAAGAGACCCAGGAGTCAGGGAAGGGGAGACAGACCCTGGGGCCAGCCACCTGCTTCTTCTGTCCCTCAACGATGACCAACAGAGTGGGTACAGCTAAAGACCTCCATGTGTGTCCTGGGCTGGTTGAAGCCCCAACCCCAACAAGGGCTACAGACAGGGCCCCTTAGGGCCTCTCCCTGAGTGACCACTGTTGCCTCTGGCTTTGGTTTAGGGAGTTTCTTCTCACAGCAAAGGCAGAGGTCACAGGCAAGGTTTCCTGTGGTGAAGTGAAATGGAACCCCCACACACACATATACCCCGAAACCTCCTCTGAAGCAGTGTGTTGGTGTGTGCTTAGGGCTCTTAGAGGAGGGGAAACTCTGATGGGCAGAGTTTGCCTATTTCCACCATATAAATATCCCTATGGGGGCTGGCGAGATAGCTCAGCGAATAAGAGCATTGACTGCACTTCTGAAGGTCCTGAGTTCAAATCCTAGCAACCACATGGTGGCTCACAACCCTCTGTAATAGGATCTGATGCCCTTTTCTGTTGCGTCGGAAATCAGCTACAGTGTACTTAGATATAATAATAAATAAATCTTTGGGCCAGAGCAAGCAGGGACTGAGCGAGCGGAGTTGACCAGAGTTAGTGGGGCAGACTGAAGCTAGTGGGGTTGGGGTTGACCATATGAAGGCTCACAACCATCTGTACAGCTACAGTGTACTCACACACATAAAATAAATAAATATTTTTTAAAAACAAATAAATAAATAAACATCCCTACATGGCCAGTTTCAATCGTCAACCTATCATGGGCCATTGTTCTGAAAGGTTGGGACATATGGAGTTGCTCTGAGGTATCTAAGAGGCAGTTCTGACAGTCTCTCAACAGTGAGGTGGCTGGTGGGAGCGGGAGATGAGCAGCCATTTTCTGGGGGCAGTTCAGACCCCAGGCAAGAGTTAGAATCCCGACTGAGGAAGAAGCATGGGCATGGCCAGAGCCTGAACCAGTCAGGACCACTTTCTTTGTTCAGCCTTGGTTCTCAGGCAGGATGACATCAGCTTGGACAGACGAGAGCCTCTGACTGTAAGCAAAGCTTCACACTTTCTCCCACCTAGGGATGGAAACAGCATCCAAATGATAGAACAACTCAAAAGACCTTCTTCTCCCTTCGATTGACCCACCCAAGAAATCTTTATCAAATGCCCACTTGGGGCTGGCGTTCAGAAGGCAGGGGCTGGTGACTCTCTATGAGTTTGAGGCTAGTCTGGTTTACAAAGCAAGTCCTAGGCCAGCCAAGGCTACGTAGTGAGGTCCTGATTCAAAAGAGAAAGAAAGAAAAAAAAAAAAAGAAAATGAAAGAAAGAAAACAGAAAAACCTCTTAAAAAAAAATAAAACAAGGGGCTGGCGAGATGGCTCAGCGGGTAAGAGCACCGACTGCTCTTTCGAAGGTCCTGAGTTCGGATCCCAGCAACCACATGGCGGCTCACAACCATCCGTAATGAGATCTGACGCCTTCTTCTGGTGTGTCTGAAGACAGCTACAGGTCCTGAGTTCAATTCCCAGCAGCCACATGATGGCTCACGGCCATCTGTACAGCTACAGTATACTCATACACATAAAATAAATAAATATTAAAAAAAAAAACCCTCAAGCTACTGGGGTTTAAAAAAAAATAAAACAAAAACAAAAACAAAAAAATGAAACGAAACAAAAAAACAACCCAAAGACTCCAACTCAAGTGGGTACGGGCACTGTGCTGCTCTCTGAGGACATCGATAAAGAGTCTTGGATGCTGTCCCATGGATAACCTTTTACATAGGGATCCAAAGTCACTGTCACTGAAAAACACCCAGTTTTCCCAATCCTCCTCAAGAGTCGGCTTTAGCAGTTAGTGACAGAGAGAAGAGTGGGACCAACCCTCTCCCCACTTCTGCAACCCTCCAGCCCTCCCGCAAGCCAACCTTACCCTACTCCCAGGCCCAGCCTCGCTCCACCCACACACTCAGCAGGGGAGCAAGCTCCTTTTGGCTGCCAAAGAGAACATTTCCGAATCCCCTTGGAGGGGATTTTTTTTTTTTTTCCTCAAGACTGAGCGCAGACTGGCAGACTGTCACTGGCTGGCTGGCTAGCTGGCTGGCCAAGAGAGGCTGAGTGGGGGGGAGTGGAAGGGCCATGCTGTATGACTCTCCCCAGAGCCTCTGGGGCACCTTCTTCTAGGGCCAGTTCCAATCCTAGACCCCGCCATCTCTGTCTCTCTCCCTCGGGGTCCTGTCCCTGTCCCCCAGCGCCTCAAGCCAGTCCCATGTACTCAGGGGCTCCATGTCAGTGTCAAGGAACAAGGAGAAATGGCAGGCCTCCATGCCCGTGGCCTGAGTTCTGTCCACAGCCCTGGCGTCATCTCTCTGGCTGCCAATGCCTGTTTATCCTGGCAAGTGTCCCCCTTGTGAGCTGCTCCCCGCCTTTACGTGAGGGCTTGGCACGGGACACAGTCAGGGTCGGACAGTGTACACCTATAGATTTTAAGGTTTAATTTGCAAGACCCTATGTGGGGTCAAGAGCATAGCATGGGTTTCACCGAAGGAAGGGTGACGCCTTCTATGGTTTGGACAGAAAGGAGCCAAGGTGCACAGATCTCCAAAGGGTGTTTCCGAAGAGGAAAGTGACGGAGGGATTATTCAGAGGCTTCTGGGTGTGCCCAGTCTCTGCATGCGTCATCCATCCCAACCCAAATGGGAGATTTGTGCTATCATTCCATTTTACAGATGAGAACGCTGACACTTTGAGATCAGGTAAATTACTCAAACCACCCAGCTAGCATAAAGCACAGGGTAGAGCTAGAGTCTGAAAGAAGCTCAACCTCTTTTGTTGTAATGCAGGGCACTCCTACATCGGCAGTGACATGCACTGTGGCTGCATACGGAAGGGCTTAATGGTATCCCAAGATTTAATGAGAGCTACCACCATTCAAAAATGTTCATGTTTGTGTGCATATGGGTATATTTGTGTGTATATGCGTGAATATACGTATGTGTGCATAGGTGTTGTATGCGTGTGTGTGGTGTTGGATATTGTGGCATCAAAAATGTCCCTCTCTCTTTAGGAAAAAATATTTAAGCCATACAGTTGGCCAGCTTCATTCCTAATTCTCTAGGCCTTGGGGTACCACAGGGAATGATGGGAACTAGAACCCAGAATCTTGGTAATGGCAGAGAACAATATATCAACTCCTGATATATCAATCATGGTGCTTTCTCACCCCACCCCAGGCTCCTCAAAGACCTCTACCCCAACCCCTACATTTTTCCATATCAACAGAGTATAGTAGGTCTCACACACACACACACACACACACACACACACACCAGGGCTCTTCAAAAACCAGAGATACCAAGGTCCTGGAAATAGCTTGGCCCAGTGTCTTGCGTGTCACAGAGGTGGGAGGCCAAGGTGTAAGGACAACCACCTGGGGATGTCAGAGCAGCTAAGAATTATCTGCAGACCCCACAGTAGGTTTAGAGATAGCAAGAAGATGTGATTTGATGGGAATGATCAGATCTGTTCAGTGCCCTGGCTGGGACGGTCGATCCTGAAGAGGCTACACCCTAAAGCTCCCTGGGTGCCTCAGCAGTGTCTCCTAGTGGCCATCTACGATATGACATCTTACATTTCCACAGCAGGGTCTGCTGAGAGAAAGAGGGGGTGGGGTGGGTGGTGGGGGGGTGGGTGGGTGGGGGGAGAATGTGTGTGGGGAGTGATAATTTCTAATCTCCAAGTCTTTTTCCTTGTTTAGCTTTTATTAAGTTGTATTTGCAAAAAGAACTCCCCGTATCCCTCACCCTCACCATTCCACACCTGTATCCTGCTCTACCCC